>CM060950.1:58271620-58341620 GCA_030765055.1 Mantis religiosa
TATTATTATTATTATTATTATTATTATTATTATTATTATTATTATTATTATTATTATTATTATTATTATTGTTATTGTTATTATTGTTATTGTTATTGTTGTTATTGTTATTGTTGTTATTGTTATTGTTGTTATTGTTATTGTTGTTATTGTTATTGTTATTATTGTTATTGTTATTTTTATTGTTATTGTTATTATTATTGTTATTATTATTATTATTATTATTATTATTATTATTATTATTATTATTATTATTATTATTATTATTATTATTATTATTATTATTATTATTATTATTATTATTATTATTATTATTATTATTATTATTATTATTATTATTATTATTATTATTATTATTATTATTATTATTATTATTATTATTATTATTATTATTATTATTATTATTATTATTATTATTATTATTATTATTATTATTATTATTATTATTATTATTATTATTATTATTATTATTATTATTATTATTATTATTATTATTATTATTATTATTATTATTATTATTATTATTATTATTATTATTATTATTATTATTATTATTATTATTATTATTATTATTATTATTATTATTATTATTATTATTATTATTATTATTATTATTATTAATTATTATTATTATTCGCACGCGTATACCTGTCAAAATGAAATTGCCTTGGTGTGGACTGGATTTATTTACCCCTATATGTTTGGTTACCGATTTAAGTGGAAACAGTTTAAATAATGAACATCAAACAGATCTGTGAGTGTAACTGCATGAGCTATTACGTGTTAATTGGCAAAGAGTTTAACGGGATGATTCGCATTGTTGGGTGTGAAACATACTCTGGAACAAAGATGAGAGTTCATTTAATTTTATTACAAATTAGTTTCTGTTTTATTAAAATTCTTTGCAGCAATGTGCCATATACAGTTTATTCTGCCCACAAGTCGTCTTACTCCTATTTTATATTTAATGAACTGACCATCAACCGGGTAGCTTATATTTCACCATTTCCTGTTAATTATTTATACTTATGATTTAAATTCAAAATTTATATAATAACTTATTCAAGATTTTAAAAGAATGTGCATTTTTGCTTTAAGGCATGTCTTAAACACACCTCCTTGTTTATTCTTTATCATATTTTTTCTAAAATATTTTCGTTTTAACTGAACCTTTTAAAATATTGGATACGTAGTGTACGGCCCGTCACTTCCGGAAAGATTTGTTATCATAAAGGATGACCGTATCGGTAATGCCTCTCTGTCTTTCTCAGTGTTAGATCATCATTGGGCACAATAAATTACCGTTAGCTATAGACTGGTTACTTTTTGCTTTGTTAGCTACACATTATTCAGTCGGTCGTTCGGCCAGTTATATGCTGACTCGTTAGTTGTTTAAATAGTTGTCTGGTTGCATCGGAGGTAAACTTGTTACTTTATTAGTTGGTTAGGTTGGTACCTTTGTTTAACCGGTAGACAGGTAACCAGTTAGGCAGTAATGGAATATTAGAACACACATTTCCCTTTGTAGATATCTCCTCGTATTTTCTAGAAACGTTAAACACGAATCAGGCAGTGTGTGATATATCGATGGAGTAGGGACCTATAAACCAATTACTTAACACCAATAAATAAATAAATAAATAAATAAATAAAATAACTACCATTATAAATTCTGCAAAGTAGCGAGGTCCAGATAGTGTACTAATGTCCCTATACGTGTTCCGGACCGTTCGTTAACTGAGAGCGCCTACTCCATTTCTATTCAAACCTCATATTCCTCTTGGCATAGAGAGCTCACCCGCTGTTTAAGGTGTTGGAGGAAGAAGAAAGCTCAGTCGAAACTTGCGCTCCTCAGAACTGTTCTTTCCGAATAACTCTTACACGGCCACTCTCAGATACGTTGCAGTTTAGGATACTTCACTTTAGTCCTCATGGAACTATAAAGACGGGACGATAAAAATACACCAGGTGGCCCAACTGCCCCGTCTTTCACACAAGCAGATATCCCGACCTGCATTAAACCAGTTACAGAATGGGGGTCTTTCCAGTCTTTCCAGTTAAAAGCACGGCAGTGGCGTGAGCAGATTTGGATCTATGATAGATAGAGTCAACATGAAAAATTCAATGTCATGGCCGGAATTTGAACCACGGATCTCCTGGTTTCCGTCCAGTCGCTCTTAACCTTTGAGCTACCATGGCCAACGTGCCGTCCTGACATTAAATTCTCCAGTTGTCTCGTATATTTCCCCGGTAGATCACTAGGGGCTCTCGCATCCAAGAACTTACAATAGTAAGTCGCCACAAGGTTAAGAGCAACTGGACGGAAACCAGGAAATCCGTGGTTCAAATCCCGGCCATGGCCTATATACGGCTAGTGTGGAGAAATGATTAATTTCCATCAATTAACTAAGATTTGGATCTGCTGCGTGCAAAGACAGGAGCTTCCTAGGCTTCATCTAGTTATGGTTATTAATTGGACTCAACCAACAGGCAGTGCAACGTAAGCGTACTTTGCTGTTAACAAGTCAAAAACCTCTTTAAGGGGCATAGATATATGTTTGCAAAACCAAGGCATGTCAGTTATTAAATAATCAGACTTACATACACAGTTGTGATAAAGACCTTTAAGTCGCAGGGCGAAGCAAAACAGAAGTGTTAAGCAAAATTACGATATGTTGTTTCCATCCAAAAGCTATGAAGTAAAAACGCACTACTTTCTTTCATATTCAGTTTATCCTCATCTTATAGTATTCACCTGGCGCTTTAATATTTAAATCTGCTCTAAAATAATAACAATGATATTTATAAGGACTCTATGATAACCACAACTGAATAATGAACATAAAAACAGTAATAATATAAATAGTAATCGACTAAAACTATAAAGGGGACGAACAAATGGCAGAGAAACACAACCTGCCCTCACGTTTGCATAGTTTTGTTTACGGCGATTTGCAATGCTTATGATCTTTTACGTTAGATAATGGCATCGCAAACCAAATGTGGAAAATCTAATATGCTGCACTCACGTGAATTTTTCTATTTTTAAAAAACTGGTACTACATATCCTTATTACTCTATTCACTGTATGTCAATCGAGATAAGCGTTATCTTACATCTAATTTTGTTATAGGTGCAACGTTAATATGGGAATCTGATTGTCAATGTTTAAATACCTGGTCGCGATGTGATATCTGATATTTCCTTCACTATACATGGACAGATTAAAAGTGAATAACGTGTTACCATTTGAGCAAAAGTATAAATAATGGAAAAGTCACACACACATACATACACACACACGTACACAAAACAATATCTCCAAAATTGCGCATTCTACAAGAAAAAATTGACTGTGTTTAAACGAGATTTCCATTTCTGGTGCAATAATATTTTGTCTGCCTCTTGAGGTTTTTGATGCAAATGTCATTCAGAATGCAGGTGACTTCTGAGGAATTCACAAAAATGTCAACTTATACATTTTGTCATGAACATATCTGAAGTATGTGGTATTTTAAATACAATCGTTACAGCTATTTCTGAGAAAATCACATTTTCGAAAATTTTCCATGTCTAGGATAATCTGGAGTGGGGAAAATTTTCTTGTAAATCTTCATATTACATTCTTGAAAGGTCCTCAACTAAAATACCAAGTATGGTAATTAGAATACTTTTTGTTTTTGAATTAAGTATGCTGTTTACAGACGCACGGATCTGTTTCTAAATATATACCCTATTAAGGGGACATCAAAACTTGTATTTACATTGAAATCTCGGAATCCAATTTTTCGTGAAATTCAATACTATCCCTACTTGCTGTAAGTACGCAGTAATGAAAGTAATAGCAATTAATCAGCTATTTACTGATCTAAAAAGTAAGTTTACTCTTTCGAAAATAAAGACTCAGTACCATAAGTGGAAAACTTTCCGTTGCTTACTCTTTTTTTAACTCTTCTCATAGAGTACACGCCACTCAGTAATCGGAGCAGAGCAAAGTTCGTTCACACTACTACCGTGCATTTAACTGAAATTCCCCCTCTTGCGCTCTCAACTGTTTTAACTTAAGAAGGAATATCTGCTCACGTGAAAGACGGGGCAGTTAGTCCACCTGGTATAAGGTAACTCAGAGAATCCGGAGCTTTTGACTAGACAGACCTAGCGAGCCTTAATCCCGCCGCTTGCTAGGTTTATGTGTTCTCTGGAGAGACAGTAGACACCTTCCAGTTTGCCCATTAGCGCCTAGTCGTAATCTATTTCTGGCTGATCTGCATCGCGAGACGTGCCAAATAACAGGTAATAATAATGGCAAGGCTCCCGTCCAAATATCATGTTGATTGTTGTCAAATCAGAAGACTCGTATACACAGACTCCTTAGCACAGGAGGAACAATGGCCCATGCACTTTAGAATCTCTGAATATAAATTTCTCCGCTTTCCAACCAAGAGCCTCACTGACTATAAACTGTTCTCTAGATGGCTCATCAGATGCAATAAGGTGACGTCACCATCTACATTGGTCTGAAAACCGATGAACTTCCAGGCCTAAAATAACTTAATTAATGAATGGGAAACGATAACCCGGCTTTAGCCTGCTCCTGTCTATGGTCAACTCCAAATCACGGAGGAAGCCCTTTGCAGTTTATAATGTCTAACTAGCATTCTCTGCTGCAGTCATCATACCACATCGGATCTGCCGATGATGAGTGGGGCTTACGTCGTCCTAATGAGACAGTCT
The DNA here is from genome assembly GCA_030765055.1 of Mantis religiosa. Classification (NCBI taxonomy): domain Eukaryota; kingdom Metazoa; phylum Arthropoda; class Insecta; order Mantodea; family Mantidae; genus Mantis; species Mantis religiosa. The sequence goes on from CM060950.1 coordinate 58,276,355, forward strand.
CAAATACATTCGCTACCAGATCATCGTCGCACCACCCTGCTAGGACTTTCAACATGAAGCCACGGACTGCTGGTGCCCTCCTCTGTAGCGTAGGTGATAGCGTGTCTGCCTCACGTTCAAGAGGTCCCGGATTGTAATCTCTGTAGGGGACAGTTATCTGGATAAGGTTTTTCCTAGAGTGTCCCTTATCCTGAAAGATGAATGTTGGATAACGCTAAGCCTTATGAGCATCACTTCAGCCATTTCATTCACCATCCGATATGACTTGACGTTGGAGGTCTTACATTATAAAAAAGGTCTGTGATGGCGGTACCGACAAATTAGTCTTAATGCTGGTGTTCAGTGACAGTTGGTCATATTGTGTTTAAAAGAGTCTTTTTTGAAAAAGACAATTGAGAATAGCAGTGAAAAGACTGAAAAATGTTCGTGGCAACGAGCTAGTTTTGTATTGTAAATCGTTTTAATGTTTAATCAAGTATTAGATTTAGACAGCATTCGTTATATATGATATTTACAAGGTGTATTAGTTAATGTGAGTACAAGAATGTACTGGCTTTGAGAGTAAGAAATTAAATACATCAATATAATCGTCAAACATTTTCTTCTCCTGACAATTCGCCGATTCTTCTGCAATACAGTCCATTTGGGTTGTGAGCTATGGTTTGACGGTCAGAACTTACACCACGACGGAACAGCTGGTCTCACTTGCTTTCCTTATCCTCGTCTTTGGCGCGCACTTCTGTTTAGGTATGTTTTTTTTTAAATACATTTATTTCAGATCCTGATACTTACATTTGTTTCACGTTCTGATATTTACACTTTGGACAAGAACAAATGAGAGAACAAACTTGTTTGACAATGAAACAAAATTACTAAACACTAAATAACTACAGAAACAATTACCTTCGTTCAAAAAAGAATTGATATGCCTTATAAAGTTTGCCAGATTTTCTAACTCCAAAGAGCTTAGCATGCTCTGTTTTCAGATAACTCACATATTCAAAAGGATTTACATACTCCGAATATTGCAGTACTAAATACACTGTATGAGCTAGTAACCACACACAAAACCGATGTCTGGCAGACGTAGTGATCACAAAGTTCGGTTCGAGAAGAATGTGTGGGGTACACCAGTCATATCGGGTCAAACGGAGTTGCTGTAAATACTTCAAAAGGAATCCCTTAATCGGGGCCACAACTGCGCATTCATAAAGTCTATGCTGTATGGTATCCTCTCCATCGCATTGCATACACTTACTTGAATCTGAGAGCCGTATCCTATGTAAACGACTGCGGGTGGTCAGGATATAATGTACCACCATAAACCATAGGGATCGGAGTCTTGCCGACAGATGTTTCGATGAGATGTTAGAGAACATAGGTGAATAGTGAGTGTCCGCTCTCCAATTCCTGGATATGCGCATAACAGGAGCCTTACAGGGAAGCATCAATAGCTCATAGATTTTCTTCGCGGTGTAGTCAGTCAGTTGCGGTCAAAAGATAACTTCGGTCGTGCACATAGCTTCGCATATAGTCTAGGGTTGTTGGAATCCGTCTAACATCTAGTGGGGCGTCTAGACCGACGGCAGTAACCCAATGTTGTATCCACTTGCTGGAGAAAGTACAGTCTTTGTGCTGTGGTATATAATTCCGACTAAAGAGAAGCGCTCTACATCTTAGCTCTATATTCCAAAGACCAATACCACCTTCTTTCGGTTGCTGATAAAGGGTTGTCACAGACACTTTGAAAATATTCCCCTGCCATATATACCAACTAACCGCTGCAGTTATTTGCTGATGATGTTGCTTCGGTATGGGAAGTATTTTTGTCAAGTACCACAGCCGAGAAAGCACATAAGTGTTATGACCCACATTCTTTCATATAAGCAAAGTTCTCGGTGATACATAGTTTTGTAGTGTACTTTGGTTGACTGTACCATTGGTGCCCAATTTATCGACTGCATTTCGTTTATATAGGCGGAATATAGTACACCTAAAATTCTCATCTGCAACTCAGTCTTCAAGGGTGGTAGTGCAAGCGGTTCTCTCCATGGACCTATGGGCAATATACATGATTTATCAGCATTAAGTGCCAAGCCAGAGACATGGCCATACTCCTGAAGGATGCATGTCATATTTGATGCATCTGACTCCGTGGACAGAAGAACACTTACATCGTCCGCATAAGCTGAAACTGCCAATTTATAGCCGTTCAGTTGTACACCATTCACTGTGTCATGTAATTTATATAATAAAGGATTGAGGGCCAATGCAAACAACATCATGGATGCTGGACAACCTTGACGAATGGAGCGCTTAATCGGTATTTCTCTGGTCAAGAATCCGTTAATTTGCAATCTGGAGGTGATGCCGCTATATAAACACTTTATGACGGATAAAACTTTTTCAGAAAATCCATGCCACTTCAGGATCTGAAACAAGTACCGATGATACACGCTATCAAATGCATTCTTAAAATCCAGCGAGGCTATAACTGCTTGTTTTCCAGTATATCCACAATAGGCTACAGCATCCCATAGAGAACACGTTAAATCATAGAGCGACCAGAAGTTCCAGATGCCTGTGCTGGATGAAGTAACCTATCAAGTAAAGGCCGGATTCGATTGACTACTATTCTGGCCAATAACTTATAATCATAATTCAATAAATCAATTGGTCTGTAATTAGTAACCTGAGCTTTATCTCGTTTCTTGCTGATGAGCACTATAACACCCTTCTGTTGACACACATAATTGTTTGTGCTGTATTATACAATTAAACAGATGCACTAAAACATCACCAATAACATCCCAAAAACTGCATAAAACTCGTGCGGGATGCCATCAGAACCGGGTATTTTAGATGTTTTTCCTTGTTTCAAGGCTTCATACAGTTCCTCCTTTGTAATGGGCTGCTCTAATGCACTATTCTCTTCCGAAGTTACTTTTGGCAGAGATGGGAATTTCACATGTTGTAAACTGGCCAATTCTCCAGTAGGCTCGCTGAACAGGGAAGAAAAATGCCTATAGAAGGCAGCACTGATTCCATGTTGGGTCGTCTCCTCAATCCCATCTAATTGAAGTTGCTTAATCGTGTTGCTTTTACGTCTCTTGCTCAATTTCATCAGATGATAAAATCCGATCCGTTCATTACCAATTGTTGTTGCATCTCCACTGCAAAGTTGGATCCCTTCCATTCGTTTGCGATAAATCGTACGAATTTTTGTTGAGTTGTCTCAATCGCATCCCACTGTCTGTTGTTGGTTGGTAAGCATTATGCAATTCACGAATACATCGAAAATAAAAATTGATAAAATTTTCCTCATCTTTGCGTTTAGCATAGGAGCACTGTTGAAAGTATCGCTTAATTTGTGGCTTAACAAGGCGCTCCCACCATTCTGTATAATTGGGGAAGGATGGCAAGCGTGACGTCCACAAAATCCATACCGCTGCAAATCTGGCTGTCACCGTGGGATCAGTCAGTAAAGAGGTATTAAGTTTCCAATATGACCGTCCATGTGGAATAAAAGACAAATTTAAGGAAATATGCAGACTGACCGCCTCATGATCACTAAAGGCTACTGGTATGAGTTCAACAGCTTGTATGTGACTTTGCAGGCGAGCGGGAATATACATGCGATCCAATCTTGCCGCTGAGCTTCCTGTATAATGTGTATAGCGTACCACTGAATGCACCTGTAGCCAAACATCACACATTTGCATCACTGTGATTAGCTCATTTAAAGTATTACTCGGTCGAAATGTCCCAGTACAATCTGCTGCCCGCAGAACACAATTAAATTCCCCACCAAGAATATAACACTGTGGTAAGGAACGCAGGAGATATGGAAGATCCGATTGAAAAAAAAAAAACAAATTCCTTTCCTTGTACTTATTAGAGCCTGATGGTGCATAAGTATTAACAAAAATAACATTTCTATATACTCCACTTATTCCTCTTCCGGTAGGCAGTTTTTCAATGGAAGTTAATTGAATGCCTGATTTAATTAGAATGGCGGTGCCTAATGATTCACTTCCCATATTTGCATATGCAATATAATGTCTAATAACTGAAAAATCAGGAGTTTTTATCTCCTGGAGAAAGAGTACATCAACGTCATTAACTGTTACAAAGGACTGTAGAATCGCCACTTTCGTAGAGGAGTAATTACCATTGAAATTTAAGGTTATCACCGTAAAGGTCAGCGCCATATGACAACTAAAAGGAAAACACGACATTCAGAAGAGCAGTAAATGTCCCAAAACTATATTTAGTCCTTCGGTTTAAGCAAAGGAAAACCATGTTTACTTTCCGTAGAACTATAAGAGGCTACTGGTTTGTGAGGGGAATCTCCGATTGTTTCCATAAATAACGATGCATCTGCCTGCACACCGTCCTTATTCATATGTTCCTGTCCATGGAAAACCTCAACTTCTTCATTTCAAGTCATAATTGCTATTGGAGCTTTCTTTCGTAACCGCAGATCGCGAGTTGTACCCATATCTTCAGCAGTGGTGCCCTTGGGTGTTGTTTGTTTATGTTCCGACTCGCCGGTAAGAACCACCGAACCACGACTTCTGCCTTTCTTCTTTTTTCTCGGGGTTTTGTTTACCTGTAGGCTGTCCGCGGCACTATTGCTGCACTTTGCCCTCTCACCAACAGAATCATCTTCCACTGTGTCAGTGTCAATATCCACGGCAAATTCGACTCCGCCCTTCCCTTTGTTTTGTGTATGTCGAACCGATACCGGCCGGGCAACACATTCCAATAACATTTCAGTATCCGAAGAGGTGTATGGCGCGCTCTCCTTGTCATGTGGACTGCATTTTACCACGTACTTCCGGCAACTTAAAGTCATCCTGTGGGCCAGGAATACTTTGCTGCAGCTAGCTAGGTTCCATTCCCCGACTTTGTGAGGATGCTTCAGTTGGCTCTATGCTGTGGGTCACCCAGAAAATAATTCCCTAAACGTTCTCTTAGAGGTGCAGGTTGGGCGAATTGCAAACGTTGAGGGCAATGTTGCCTTATATGAGTTGAACTGCCACATTTAAAGCAGGTTTGTTCCTGTCCTAAATAGGTGACAAATGCCTCACATTTTCCTATAAGTAAGTTCGAGGGAATGGGTTTCGTAATGATCATTTGCGAGAGTCGAATGCCTGTCTCTATATTAGCAAATTTCCATTTGACTGTCCAGTTGTCCCGTTTGACCATGTGCACTGTCTCATAATTTTGTAATACATTCGTAATTCGGTCATCGGAAATTTCCGGTGGAATATTGTATAATCTGACTGTAGTAAATTCCTTATCAGCCGGAGTGATAACAACATCAACCTTTTCCCCATTCATTGGAGTTACTGTGTCTTCTCCAGCATGTCTGCGCAAGTGATTTTCATAACTGATATTGGTTTTAAATTTTAAGTAGACTGCATTTTCTTTGCCTACAAGCTGTAAAGTTTGCAATTAATTGACACGTACCTTAAGTTCGTCATCCACCCAGTTGTGTATATCCAGTGCAGAGGGCCTCGTTTGTGTTAGATTAAACGTTGCTTTTATAGTATTAACAAGCACTACTTTTGTTTCCATTTTGAAAGAATCGAGATATACTCGTACACTGCTAGCCTGGTCTCAGAGCGGTGCGGCCCAACGTGTTGACACGACCGCTACCAGGAAGCGACTGTCCGGTATCCAGGTCTCCTCAGCTCCAGCACCTTGATCTTCCGTCCGTATGACAGGCTGTTGTTCTTTGGTACCAGGCCCACACTCTTAGCCGCCAACCCACTGCCGGGAGAGTGATGGCTCTGTCGACCATTATCCTCAACGCTTCAACGTGGAGATTAGCCGACAGAGCGTCGATTATATTAATTTATTCAACTAGGAAAGACTACTGTTTCATCTCCCAGTCTCTTAAGTCACTGGAAATAAAGTCGAGTGGCAAATGCCAGTCACAGTCCATGGAAAATTCCTATAATATTTTGCCAGGTCACTGTACGCTTATCCACAACAGGGTCCATTTAGGGGCCTCCAGCACTTCTATTCCCTTAATTTAGTCGTTTCTCGAGCCTCCCGCAGAAAAAGTTGGAAGGGTTTTGCCTTTTGCCGTACAATGTAGCCAAAGTTACACTCCACCGGCGTCCAGCTGCTCCACCGAATTTATTTTTACATTAGTAAACTTAACTCCTTAGTAATGCTGTCTTTTAAGTGTTTTACAGCAGTAGGTACGTGCGTATCTCAGATTTTATATAGTCGATGTCATACAGAGTTGAATTTAATTTTCTCATTTTCTTTCCCTATTGGCGACTTTACACGCTTAATTTCACTTCCAATTTTCGCCATCCAAGATTTTATTCCCTCTGGTATTTACATTTTAGTCCCCATGGTCCCTCATCAGTTTTCCTTGCAGGTAGTAGGTTAATTAACCACATGCGAATTAGCTATTTTCTCTTCCGGTCACTGACTCATATGTCGACTAAAGGACACGGATTTTAGTCCCAATTCTCTCCCGAATACAATCGGAGCTGTATCGTATGCAGAACTCCTCAAAGGGAGAGAGCAGTAGACAGCCCTAAACCTCATTACTACTGTTCTTGGCGACCAAGCCAAGAGAAAACTCTCCGAGCAAACTCTCGAAGAGGTTCGTTACAGCCTAGGAAAAAGAGAAGCTATAGCAACTTTTTCCGAGGTCCCGTTACAAGAATAATCGTAAAACAATAATGAGCATAAGCCGTGGCTCGCGTATCGCTGACTGGCCAGTGAGTGATGTACGACGTTGTAGAGTAGGACTAGGTTTTGCCGGACTCTAACGATAATTTTTATGCACTCAACATATACGAAGTAAGCAATTATTTTGCTTCGCCTATGTCACAGAGCTATATGTTTCTGACGGCTTTCAAAGCACATAGTTTGGAAGTTCTCCTTTTGGAAATAGAAGCCTGATCAGGAAGATAAGAATCTGCCCCGACTGTGCAGATAAACGACGCACACCGTGTAGCAACCGACTGCGCTGATAAAGAAGACGAGAAAGATGACATTCTGGAATACTTCGCTGTTGTTAAGTTCAATGTTTGCTAATTATGATACCTAACAATAAAGGTGTGAATATTTTTTATTTTGATAGCTTCTGTTCTCTTCTTTGTGGAACGTTTGAGGATAGTAATTATTGTAACTGCCTATAGTATCTCGGGGTTATAAATTAGAGGGTGGTTTCGGCCTGTCAAAAGCGGGCATATACACATTTCTAATATGGTCTACCTCTCGCAATGCTATTGACAATGACGAGACGGCATTATCGCTCTACTGGTTAATTTCCTGAACATTTTTGCTTTAATTTGCTGTTAATTTGGACCGTTCTTTAATTGAGAGCACATCCTCCTCCCTCCTACCGACCATACACCGGCTGACACTGGAGAACACACTTGTTACCAGAGGCGCTAGCGCCCGTCACATTTTGTATAGTATTACATTCAACGTTTGTTCGGTCTATGTAGGAGATAGTGCAAATATTTGTAATATTTACTATTGCAAATATTTTGTGAAATAGTACTAAATGTCCAACATTTTGTGAACCCTTATGATGTCCGCATATGATGTACATGTGATGTTATGCTGATTGAAATCACATTTGAAATGATTCAATAAATGTTCTTCAGAATCTAATATACCGGCTGAAGGGCAACAGAAGTCATCCTTTAAACCAACTATAGATATATCCGAGCAGAATGGGGCATTTTGTGAACGCTGTTGTTCATTCTCTCATACAAGTGTAGGAAAACACTTTGGAATACAGAGTTGTTTGCCTACATTGTACTTACTAATGTAAGATGGAAGACTCACAAGCGGTGGTAACGTAAGTCAGCAGCAGAACGTGTTGTTACAATGATATTAACTTTCCTGATTGTGTTCAGTTACCAAGTTACCTATTATGCGCTTAACGTAAAAACCATATTCATATTCTTTGTAACTATGAAGTACAAAATGTCCAGGCACTTATCGAGTATTCACATAAAATGGGGTGCTTTATTTAATACTACTAAAACAATTAAACTAGGTAAATTAATTTTATTTGCAAATTTGAACAACAATAAGTATTAAAAATTAAGCTATATTAATTTTATTTAAAGACCACCCGGCGTTACCGAGTGGTAACACCGGTTGCCGCTCACCAAGGGGAACTATGTGGAATTTGTGGTGGACAAAGCAGCATTTGAACCAATTTTCTCCAGTTTACCCGTCAATCATTCCACCAATTGCTCCAGTTTCATCTTTCCTTTAATCCTTTTCGCCCGTATTTCATAGCATCGCCATCCTCACTTTCATACCAGGCTTCGGGCTGATCACCCGTCCCAGATGCTCCCCCCTCCCACCGTCTCTCTGATTCAGAATTTGTCTGCTTCTCGAATTCCATCTGATCCCAGGCGCCCACTTGTTGGTTCTCCATACCATGATGATAAACCCAGAAAGAAAAAGAATTTTATTTGAGCTTCCACTGAGATAAAATGAACCAAGGACAACATACTAAACAAATGATATCGCACATATGAACACATGACATCAAGGAATGATACCACAGCCACTGAGGCGTACGTGTGGTCAGCTTTCCAGCTGCTTTTCTGAGGTTCTAGGTTCAACATAAAATTGATTTGTACTGAACAAAAATACTGTGTGATTGAGGAAGAAAAGTAACAAAAACTTTAGACTTAATTTTTATTATATCATATACTATGATAGGTAGAATGAGTGAATTGTAACTCAACCAAAGAGCAGTAAACGACCTTTTGCTGCTAAAATAAACGTTCACAGACAACTATACGAATCAGGTAGAAAATTTAATGTGGTGCTGGCATTGTTGTCATGACAGTTATTGATAAGAGCAACAAGACGGAAAACAGAAGTTCCATGGTTTAATTCCCGTCTATGATATTGAGGTTTTATTCTAACCTACTAAACTTGTCCTACACGCGGCTTATGTAAAAGAGCAATTAATTACTGTAGTTTTTCGTTCGCTTTCGTTCATCGAATCACCTACATCTTCCAAACGGTCAACATCTTAACCCCAGACCAGCAGCGGTTTCTTTTATACGCCATAACGTTTGAAGAGGATTTCTATATATTAACCACAACTTTGCTTCGAGATAAAGCATCAGAACGTCCTTTCATATACATTGCACATGCAAAGCAAAACGTGTGCTTCGCCAAATATCTAAATTTAGACTCTTCTTGTGAATCATTCCTAAACTATTTAGTACCGATCTGCACTAATTATGAAAGATGTCTCCAAGCTCATAAAAGTGGCTAAACTTGAATTTCCTAGCTTGATAGATGTAAATACATTTTTATGATACGGAATGTAAGTGGTTTATGAAGAGCTTAAAATATTTAATAGTTTGAATGAACCTCTTGGAGATAAATTCAACGGACTTAGTCCCTTTCAGCCATAAGCCCGTACCCACTGCCATGAACTATGTGGGACTTGAACACGTAAAGTCAGTAGAATATATAATCCATTGTCGTCGCTCATAGCAGTAAAGCGAAACCAGCTCATATCATAAATAAAATATACTTTATTTTCCACGATTGGCTAAATTTTCTGGATTCTTACTCGATGAAAAGTGCGAAGGATGGCATCTTTGTTTGGTTGGAGGAGAGGTCGTTGCTACTCCGGTTGCATCCAATAGAAATGGGTTAATATTTAAATTTAGACATCATAAATATAATTTCTTCCACACGTGGAGTAAATCATGTGATAGGAGCTTCTTTCCATCACTATTGTTAGTTGCAATGTCAGTCAAATTGTCGAACAGACTGTATTTAATGAGATCTCGATGGTTCGTAACATTCGATACGTCGTGCTGCTTTAAAACTTAAGTGGTCTGGCCCCGTAGCTCAGTTGGTAGAGCACCTGCCTGCCGTGCTAGGGCTCCCGGGTTCGATTTTTCTTCGGCTAAGATAATCCCGCATCTTCCACAGAGTCTGGAAGTATGAATGGGAGTGCAAATATGTGCGTGATCTAATGATTAAAACCCAATGAATACGAGTTAACACATTCGATATGTTCCAAAGGAGAATGGCCGCCGAATGGCGGGGTATAAGTGGAACAAATAAAAAAACCTCCAACTGACTCGTATTTTCCCGGTAAACTACTTAGGAGCTCTCATAAACACATGAGACAACTACCTCAATGGCGACCTACTACCCGTAAGTACTTTAAGGCCAGGGCTTTATAGTTAACCACTATTAGGTAGAGCGGCTGGACGGAAACCAGAAGATCCGTGGTTCAAATCCCGGCTATGGCATTGAATTTTTCATTCTGACTCTACGTTTCCACAATTTAGCCTACACACGGCCAGTGTGAAAGAACAATTAATTTCCAATTAAAAAAACCGTTAGTGATTAAAATGGCCTGTATTTACGAAGGAAGCTTTTCTTATTTTGGCCTGAATTTTTTATCACTTTTAAAAGTGTGATCTCTTGATACAGCTTGGCCAACTCCTACTCAAAGTAAGATAAACTAACCAGTTCAAAGCTTTCTCTTTCAATGTGAAGGTGAGTTATCTGGATAAGGCTTTCTCCGGTATTTTTTTCTTATCTTGAATGATGAATGCTCGATAACTCTAAGCTAGATGTAACCTGTTCCTCATTTCACCTATTTCATTAATCGTCCAATATGACAATGTTGTAGAACGTAAATTAAAAAAAAGACATATCATTTACAGACATTCGGAATCTTCTCTGTATTTAGGCGGATACATCTACAACTGGTCGTGCTAATAGTGTACCTATGCAATCAACAACTGCACACCTTGCCCGTTGGTTAACTGACTTTTTTTAATGTTAGCGTTGCTTTCTTTTAGCATGCAGAAGATCTTGAATTTATTTGAATATTTAAGTTGGAATACGAATAAGCCAAAATAATTTCATTGGAAATTAATTTCGTGTTCAGATGAGTAGGATAAAATATTACATATTTCTTGTGAGTGTTTATACCGCTAGAAATATTTTTCTAAAATTCAAACATATTCATTTGCCATCGTCCCTTTTCTCTGCATTTCTTGAATGTCCAGATTCTTTCAAATGGCTTGATGGTTCGTCGTTCAGAATAATTGAACAAAATGGAAGACTTGAAAGATTCAGCTTGGGTGTGTTTCTGAAAATGTAGTGGTAGCATAAGTTGTCCTTGAAATACTTATGAAAATGAATGAAACGTGCGTCATCTCGAACACTGCAAGTGCTACAGAGCAACGGGAGTAAGAAATGGACTCATTAATAATTAGAAATGGGCTTAACCCCCAGAAGCTATCTTCATCTAATTGTTCATCGTGAACAGGTGTGGTAAAGGTTTGAACGGGAGAAAAGAAACAGGTGCCTGAGAGTGATATATTTGTAAACCGAACACCTGAGCTCGTTTAGTAGAATTCGTTACGCTATTACCTATATAGGTGTGCCGCATTATCTGAATGCTACAGGGCGAGGTAGAATGTCCCTAAATATTACTACAGTGCTAAGGATTAAGGAGGTAATGCTCATGACCAAGTCTAGGTAGTGAATTACTAAGATGTCTGGGCATCCAGTTAAGAGTACTTCGGAAGTGAGGCCACGTGGTCTTCAATGAAAGTGCACGATTCTGGCATATATGTAATTATATCAGCATAACTTATTTAATTTTCATTTATTCAAACTTTGGTATCAAAAGCTAGCATATATCTTTCAGAAATAACACAAAAATATAGATATACTAGTCCTGTGCCGTGGCGTAGTGCGCTAGAGCGCTGTGCTTTGGTTCTCTGAGCCGGTATGCGCCCGGAATCGATCCACCGCGGGGTTGTGGGTGCGGATTTTAAGTCCTGGTTATAGAACCGGTGCACGCTCAACATCGGGAGGAAATTGCGGAACCACGTTAGGTAGCGAACTCTGGTTTAGAAAGCAAATTCCGGCTGGGGTCGCCGAGATGCTGACTACATTTCCATACTTATTAATTATTCAAGAGGCAATGAAATGCCTTGCCTAACAGTAGAAAATTACAGAAACAAAAAAGAAATAAAGAAGAGCAAAAGAGACAGGTTATCAGTTTGCAACTCTATTATATCACTGTTCTTTGGATTCGTGACAATTCGAGATTATCACGGAATGATGTCCTTCTCCACAATGACTCTGGACTTGAGGATGAGTGGTGCAGCGAAGGGATAGGGAAAACTTGGGAGAGTTTAGTTCCTGGCACGGCTATTGTTGGCAGGACATGTCAGTCAGTGGTACCAGTGGTAGTTGCACTAAGACCCTGTATTGGCTTCTGCTGGGAAATCTAATATCTCGAGTGTATCAGAATTGCGATTGGGTACCTTCTTTATCTAACTGGCACGAGTAAATAGGTTTTTACTAAGCAGTGGTTTTTACATTGTGGTTAGAGGACAAGGAAACTGAAATTCATGATAAGTTGTGCTCCTGATCTGCACATGAATGTGTAACAGAAATGTGATGCTAAACCGCGTAAGAATTAAATAGGACATTTACGTGAAAAAATAGGGTTCTTGAAGGTGAAGTAAAAATGCTTCAATCTGCTTCCTAAGCGTTTTTTTCCACTGGCCGGAAGAAGGTATGGTGGATTTGGTTTACAGGTGGGGAAACATTAGGGTACCTATACAAGTGCCTTAAACTGACACATTGTTCGGTAATCTATTGGTAACTTTTACGGCATTTAATATCAGCAAAATATCGAGTTTGACTTTTTTTTTTGTTAATTGATGGAAATTAATCATTTATCCAAACCAGCCGTATATAGGCTAAGGTTTCTGATACATAGAGTCAACATGAAAAATTCAATACCATAGCCCGGATTTGAACCACGGATCTCCTGGTTTCCGTCCAGTCGCTCTTAACCTGGGCGGAAATCAGGAGATCCGTGGTTCAAATCCCGGCCATAGCATTGAAATTTTCATGTTGACTCTATCTATCGAGTTTGATATTTGCTTGAGAAAAAAGTCGGCTAAACTTCCGAGTCCGCCGGACGTGATTAGTTCCACGATTGCATTACAGATAGCGCTTAGTGGCAATTAATGTGCAGTGATAAAAGTCACTCTCGGAGGTGCACATACTGAATCATATAACTGAGCATCATTTCAACCATTTCTTTCACTCACCATCGATATCCCCAAACTGGTTGTTAAAGCACGTTAATTATCATCATATAAAAGTCATGCTTCAGCCGCCACTGATCTGATATATATGTATCAAACCATAATAACCATTCTAGCTACCGATTTATAATCCTCTAAACATTTTTATGGAAAATTAATTAATTAATTATTTTTGTTTTAGCTCTAATGGTTCACCTAAATATTAGTGGGAGAAATAAATCAGTCAACCATGGTTTACAGTAGGTCTGATATCTGTCTTTGGGAAGTTATTTGGATAAAGCAACAATACTTCTTCGAAATCCATGAGATATGTATCTAGGTCAAACACTAATGATTGTACTCGTATTTAACAAGAGTAAACTGCAATTAGATAGAATATTGTGATCACTGATGCTAGTTGTTCTACTGAATATAAAGGCGTGATTTAATATTGATATTGCATGAAGAACCATTGAAAACTTTTTGTATGCAGTTGATGAAGCTATATCATAAACTTAATATAGTATATTCACTCATAGTATATTATAATATAATTAAACAAAATACCAATTCCACTCGCGTGTTAAATGTATGGGAAAACATTAATTAACCAGCTACGTCATATCTGTAAGCAATTCAGGAGATTTGTTCTAAAACAATTTTAGTGTTTTCAGTCGTATCACTAAAGTGGTAATCATATTTTAAATATAACCATTTGAAATTCATTTCATACTGCTTGTATATATATCAATACTTTCAAAATAGTTTTCATTAGCACACAATTTATTGCTTATGGCCTCTGTTACTGCAGATTTAGAACAAACAATTTTTTATGCGGATACATGTGACGTAGTTAAACTGAAATGTTTGTTTCAAGGTATTAATGAACATGTTTTATTTTGTATTGTAAGAAACCTTTTACTTCTGACACTATCAGTTTCTATATTTTCTGATTAAAATTCTATAAGCAATACGCTGCTTTTGAGATTTCTATGTACCCTCGTCAAATCGTCCTTCCTAGGAGAGCGACCGTGTTTGATGTTAATCATACGAGTGCTAACATAGACTACGTCCGCTGCTTATTCCTTCTTCAATTAATGTCCTTATGAGCAGTAAAGGCAACGTTCATGTTTAGGGCTACACGCAATTTTCACCTACACGTTGAGGCACAACGTATTTGTTGTTAAGTTCTGGAACAGTACTTCGGAACTTCGGAATTAGAAGTTACAACCTCTCTGATATTTCTGCTTTGTTGAAATACTCTTGAATTGCATATCCGCATAAAGTTCATCAATTATATTCTTTACCAGCGCAGCTAACCATTTTGTCCGAAGTCATAATCTTCTGACTTTAATTATTTGCTCGACACTGCCGTGCGCTTAACTGGAACGGCACCGTTTCGTTCTGCAACTCTTTTAACGCACGAAAGACGGGGCATTTGGGCCATCTGATATAATAAAGGTAGTAGTGGTGTCAACCCCATATAAAAGTATCTATTTGACATTTCTATACCAGTTCCCATGTAAATAAATGCAATGAATAATTGTTATACCAGCATAATGACTTTACTGTTGTATCAGCAAATGCAAATTCATAATTATTCCTATATATAATATGAATGGAACGTTGTAATAAGCCTACATACAAATGCAATGTAACTTCTATTTTTGTCAGATCATTTCTGGATACCGATATGGCCTTTAGTTGTAGTGTTTTCTTGTAAAATTATATATTAATTACAAATGACGCAAATCTCTTTAAATAAACACATGGACTATAGCTGAGATTGGTACTTCGTAAATATAGGTGTGTGTGTGTGTGTGTGTGTGTGTGTGTGTGTGTGTGTGTGTGCGTTTGTGCGTGTTATATCTCCTAGATGAAATGCAATTGTGCCTAAGCTATTGATAAACATAGAATTTGTTCTTAGATACATGTTTGCCTTAGTAGTTAGGAATTTGATTCTCAACATTTTTTTTTCAAGAAACCTGGACTTTGGTGTTAAAATTAGTTTTATTAATTTGGTGTAACTTTTAGTTACTGTGCTAAGGATCTTACAAATCAATACATGCAGCAGCTTTTATACAATGGCTGCTCTTCATTTATATGAAATGTTAATGTTACTGAGTAAAGAATAAATAATAATAATAATAATAATAATAATAATAATAATAATAATAATAATAATAATAATAATAATAATAATAATAATAATAATAATAATAATAATAATAATAATAATAATAATAATAATAATAATAATAATAATAATAATAATAATAATAATAATAATAATAATAATAATAATAATAATAATAATAATAATAATAATAATAATAATAATAATAATAATAATAATAATAATAATAATAATAATAATAATAATAATAATAATAATAATAATAATAATAATAATAATAATAATAATAATAATAATAATAATAATAATAATAATAATAATAATAATAATAATAATAATAATAATAATAATAATAATAATAATAATAATAATAATAATAATAATAATAATAATAATAATAATAATAATAATGAAAATAATGAAAATAATGATGAGGAGGAGGAGAAGGAGCAAACCCTAAACAAGAATGCCCCCAAAATTACAAGCTGTTTCGTAATATTTCATGTTTGTAATTTCAAGCGGAATTAATGGGTGTTGCGCTCTGAATCATGGTTACAAGTTTTTAATCGAACCTCAAATCTGCGTAGTTTAATGATGGTGACAGTTGACAGGTGTTTCAATGAAGGGCAGTTTTATTTGAAGTTTCTCTGGGAGTTCCATTCAGCCAGGTTCTATTATACTGAGCGAGACGGTTGCATTATAACGTGTGAAGTCCCGGATTCGATCCCTGCTTTCCAACCCGGCTGGCGTTTTTCCGTTGTGTTTCCTTGTTCAACAAAGTAATTCCTGGAGTGGTGTGTCTTCCAACACGGCTTTCCCATGTTATTTTCTACAATTTTGTCTCCTTTCATGTTACAAGATGACTCCGGGACTATGTGATGGTTGGCGCGTGCAAATGTTGCAGCTGCTTGCGCTTTAGAACTTCTTCTCGACTCCACCAGAGTGGCCATGTGAGCCCCCGCTGCCGAGTCGAGCTTACTCCTGTTCCCTCTGAGTCATCCCACTGTAGGTTTGGGCAGGCCGAAGCTTTGCGGTTTCTGCCGCTTTCATTGACCGTTCCTGAAACGTCCTGCGGTTCCTTCACCTCATCCGTTCCTGCCGAGAGTGTATGCCAATTCCAAATGTTGGTCGGGGTACCAGGTCTCCCCTATTTTCACATAATCTACCTCTTCCTAAGCTGTAATGTATGTTAAAGACGAATTCTTTTCCAGTTGGTCAATCAAAACAAATAACTCCAGATTTTTCGAATTTGACCTGGGGCAGTTGTCTTCCATTGAGCGTAAATTAAAGTTGTACGAAACTAAACAATAATAGACTAATAGCATAGGTGGTAATGGTTGGTATGAACAACCTCAATGCAAATGAACAATAACGTGTTTTTTATTATTAGTAAATAAGTACCCTTGTAGTATATTACGGAATATCAATAGTTTTCAATTCCAATTAAAATCTTCAGGAATAGAAATGTAATAATACATCGTTTACAGTGTATTGTCTCTGTTTCATGTAATTGTATGGTTGCTTGAAAAGCGTACATGAGGCTATAGACAACGTGTTTGAATATACATTTATATATCCTGGATCACTTTCTCAGGTAGGTAGAAGAAAGTTTCTATTTTACCCAAAAACTCAATATAGTGATTTCAGTAGAGTTACATAGTTTGACGTCTGTAACCCCCAAACGCATTTCCATAAAATAAGTGTGTTTGTGTGTGTGCGTGTGCGTGTGTGTGCGTGTGTTAACCAGCCCAAGAATGTTCCATAGAATTCTTACGTCAAAGTAACACGTGGAAGGAAAATGACTCCCACGTTTTTATTTACTCAAAAATGCCTAACAGGTGTCTTAAATTATATATATTAAAAACATGCGGCTGACTAATAAGATGAGTATTTTAAACTTTGTGTGGATAACTTGTGAAATAAATAATAATGTGGATAGGTAGAGTCAGAAAGAAAAGTTCAATGCAATAGGCGGGATTTATATTACGGATGTCAAGCTCTCCATCCGATTGCTCTAACCACTGAGCTGTCGTACCAACATATGAGCTCCACATTAAATTCTCCAACTGTAACCCATTAATTTCCATTAACCGATCTAATAGTGGTCTAAGCCATGAAGCTCGGAATTTATAGTACTTAGAGCACTGTAAGACGCAATTAAGGCGGGAAAAAATGCCAACCAACTTGGAGAAACCACGAAAAAAACAAGGTCAGAGTCGTCTCTCTTATGGTAATGGAATCTGGAATCTCCTGAATGGGAAACTCATATGTCATCCCGAAGTCATCTTACTCAGAGAAAGGAAAGGCAACCAGAAAATATAAAGGTTTTTGTTTGTTTGTTTTAATTTACTTCCTCCAACGTTAAGTCATATCGGACGATGAATGGAATGGATGAAATGATGCTCAAATGAGTCCGGGGTCCATGGAGCGTAGAGTTACCCGACATTCGTCTTTACAGGATAAGGTAAAACCCCGGAAAAAACCTTATCCAGGTAACTCACCCTGACCGAGATTCGAACTCGGGACCTCTTGAACGTGAGGCAGACATGCTACCACCACGCTACCGAAGCGGGTTAATGAAAAGGGTGAGGTGGATGCTAGAACAGTTACAGAATCAATCGTGTTAGCTCAGGCGGTAGCGTCTGTGTCCCGCATTTGGAGGGTAATGGGTTCGATTCCCTGGCCGACCTTCTGACTCAATAGTTTGTTCGAGGGTTTTCCCGGGTCGATGGACTAATTCTGGGAAGGAATTACGTCCCCCTAATATTTTGTCCCTCTATTTCACCTCACTTTATCCTTCATCCTGGTTGGTTTCTTCAGTTCGAAATATCGTTGGGAGTTTCGCCGTCTATAGAGGAAGTCTCTGAGTATCGTGAGCCGTCACCGAGGAGCTCAAATCTGTAGTTGATAGGGACTTGCCTCATGCTGTCGTTTCTATTCAGTCCGGCCACCCTTAGTATACTCTCACCTCTTTCCTCCTTACGGGGGACGCACCGGAAGGAGGGACACAAAATATCCATGGGCACAAAATATTTAGTTCACCGAAGTGCTAAATCTCACCCCTCCCCGCCTCTGAAAGGTGTTATGGTGTCACAGCATACACATTCACAAGCTAATGTTTCACAGTTGTTTCGAAATCTCAGATCATTTCTAGCTTCTATGCTGTATATTAGCAAAATCCCACAAAGCTGCTGCACTCTGTTCTGGAAGGAACACGAAGAGTATCGTTGTCGAACACCCGGTGAACCACGCTGTATATAAACATCAAGAAAAACACAAATGAATGTAAATTATTTTGTCCCTGAGCGTTATTTGATATTCGAGAATGAATCAGAAAGCCACACCAGTAAAATATCCAAAGGTATGTTAATGTGAGCACGTATGTTGTTTCAGCTGTAGAGTTCACCTCTAATATGTTTAATGTACCAACCATGACTCACCTGCTGTTTTCATTATTTTTACCGCTTCTGCAACATTTCAACAGGCAAAGCGCAATCGTTTCTTTCTTCCCATCATAGGGTAGCTATGCAGATCTTAACGCTAATTTCTTTTGTCTTTTCCAAATTCCTTAATACCGATCCTTTTATACTTATAAACTCTAAAAAGAAATACATTTCATAAAGGGAAACCAGACTAAACACAATGAAAGATTATTTATTCTGGATCGCATGACCAACATAGTATGTAAGTATAGCGTTTAACTCTATAGATGCTAAGCAGTTGTATTTATGACTTACCCCATAGTTTAAACTTATAGAAGAATAACAGCTTTTAGGTGGGGTATGCAGAAAATGATAGCTTTACTTGTAAAATATTTAAAAGCAAATGGCTATATGCTGGCCTTTAAATGCCATTAACATTGTCTCAATGAACAACATTTTAAAAGATGACAAAGGTATTGAAAAATTCGAACCAATAACACATAATATATTTGAAATGATTGCTCCCTCAAAAAGATTATTTGAAATAGATTGGTGTTTTGTAGATACCTACACTTTTGTGAAGCAAGTTCATATATTTTATCTTCTGTGGTTAAATAGTAACCCAAAATTTTACTCAGTCCCTTCCGAGTAGCGGCCTCCACAGGCTGTTCCCAGAAAACTAATGATTATTGTTATTTGTTATGTAAATGTATTAAATATATTACCTTAAAGCAAACTGTAAGAGCCATTCTTGAAAAATAAGGCAGAGCGAAACTTTTACCAAGTAAAGAATAATTTGAGGTAGAGGATTTTCTTCACAGCCGGTTGTTCCATTTTTGCAAGAAAATGTTAAGTTTGGTATGTTTCCGACATTTTCTTTTCGAGCTTCCGAAGTTCTTTCTCTCTCTCTCTCTCTCTCTCTCTCTCTCTCTCTCTCTCTGTCTCTCTCTCTCTCTCTCTCTCTCTCTCTCTCTCTCTCTCTCTCTCTCTCTCTCTCTCTCTCTCTCTCTCTCTCTCTCTCTCTCTCTCTCTCTCACACACACACACACACACACACACACACATATACATCAGGTGATTCAGCTGCCCCTATTTATTCTTATCTATGCAACCCGCAGTTTATAGTGTCTTTGTGGGTTCGTAGAATTAAAAGTTCAATTGCACAAACTCAAAATGTTCTTTATTTCCACCGAATTACAGTTGGAACACTTGCCGATTACATAGAATTACGTAGCGCATGCAAATACAATCCACCAGTGCGTCTGTTACAGGTCCACTCCACATTCACAATTACGTACAACTCCTCTGATACACGTACACAATCTTTCAGTCCATTCGCTAGCACTGCGCTATTCACGGCTGCTCGCCAAGAACTGAATTGACTCGTCCACTGCAGGCCTTATATAGGAAAATCGCTGTTTATGGAAGCTTCGCGGCTCGGAAAGCTATCCCGATGGTTCCAGACGTCAGGGGGAGGGGAAAGAGACGGTACAGGGCTCGTGCCGCTCTTCTAGCCATCCCCTCCGTGAACGCTACACAGATAAATGGGTAGGCGTTGCCTGAATGCCTCCTGTCGCCCACCTAGCTCTAGTTGGTCGTGCCTTCCGATAATTGGGTGACAATAGTTTAATATGAAAACCTTCATCCTTTTAACACAAAGGCCCTTATTGAAGTTCTGCCCTTCAATTCGGTAATATACGCACCCGGCATTAATACTGTGACTTTGTGGGTTGGTAGAATTAAAAATCCAATTTGCCGAAATTCTAAATGTCCTTTATTTCCGTAGCAATACACTGCTCAATTCTCACGTAACAACATTACATCACATATACAACAGAATCCTCCAAAGTCGATGACAATAACAAACAGCGTTCAGTTTACAACACCAGCTCTCGTTAAAACAACACTCTCAGCTGTTCTCTGCTTATCTCTCCCGCGACTGTTTTACAACTATTGGCGAATCGTTACTTCCTTAAATACCCCATTCATAATTCGAGAATGTTATGGAAGTTTCTCTAACAGGTCGCCAGATAAAACTCGACTGTTCTAGAATGTAATTATATCTGTCGGCCAGTCTTTTATTTCCGGCGCTGTTTATCTGCTTATGCAAGCTCTTTACCTCCATGAAACACTATCCGTCTGTTAATTATTTGCACTATTTTTATTTGCCGGCTCTTTGTTTCCACACTGACCGCCTATCAGTTCCTTTGTGTAAACAAACCACGTGATCGTATTTAACGGCTCGCGACAATACTTACAACCCTGAATGAGGACCAAGAAGCTGCATAAAGCTTAAATAAACGACATTTCATGCATATAGTACTACTCTTTTCCAAAGGGTGACATAGAATAAGTGACAGCTGGCTAAATGGGTTAGCTGATGGAACATGGTAATGCAAAGGACAGCTTCGATACCACGTCACATTTATTTTTCTTTCCGTAGTCTTTACTGTCTGTATTTTAGCTACTAATTTATTTGTTGTTACTATTGGTTCTCTTGTGAGCCAAGGACACAAGAATGACAATCCGATAATTAGGCATCATGTTTAACTTTGTGATCCTTTATTATCTGTACCATATCTGGTGTTATAAACCATGTTACCTAGTTGGCTTTCATTTTTAGGAGCATGTAGTCGACATTAAGTCTGATTCATGCTTAAATCCTTTATGTCACTTTCAATTTATGAAATGTTTGAAACTTGGTTGAACTGTCAGGAATCATACCGATCATAATAAAATGTCTACTACGAACTATAAATTTATATCTCTCTACCAGTGGAAAACATGGCTATTATTGTCTCTTGCAAACACCTATAACTTTATGAAAAACGTTATTAGTGTAATAAATTATAGGCCCCAAGGGGTAAAACAAAGGATAATAAAAAATTTGAGCTGAACACAAAGGATTTGAACCCAAGTTGAAGTGGCAGTGGTGAAATAACCTGCATAATACAAATTAGCCAACGCTACCTTGGAGGAAGAGGTTTCCGTACGAATAAGTAACGCAGACCTCAGATTCCACCTCGGAACTTTACATGGTTTTTCAGCTTCATACAGTGTTTTGAGCTTACTTTGCTAGTTTTAACATAAATAAAAGAACTGCATCCACCAGTACAATTACTGCATTGGCTAAAAATTGCAGTAATTTGTGACAGAAGCGAAAAGTCTCTTTAGAGGCATAGAATTTTTAGTATGGCCATACAACAACCATTTTCGGGCCATTTAGGGCCTTAAATGCCATTTAAGGGCATATTATTGGTCATTTTTCTCTCAATTCTGGGTAATCAACTTCCGGGCCCTATTAATAACCTTTCATAAAGCAACCATCGATTCATATAAAAAAGCTAGAAATTACCGTATTTGTTTATTTTATGAAATTCTTATTTATATGTAATATTCACAAACAGTTCCACTATAGTGCGTAAAAATATTTGATATGTTAGCTTCACACACCTTTCTATACTCTCTTGAAGTTTGCTAGTAAATACATGTATAAACTGTTACTAGGAAAGTTTATTTTTCCATCCACGTTATTTTTACAGAAGGCTTTACAAAAGTAGCTACATTGGACATTTCATTAAAGATAAAGGTAACAGTAATAGTCAAATATTTAAGAACTGAACTCTATATGCCAGTCTTAAAATTCCAAAATCTTTCAATGCAATCTTGACAAACGAAAGGACTTGAAAAGATGACTAAGTATTGAACAATTCAAACCAATTATAACGGATTTCTTGGAAGTGCCTTTGTACTATACATGTATATATTTGAGATGAAATGTGTGTTTTAAAGGGATCTTAGTGTGCCTTAAATTTCTGTATATTCCTTAGCATTCCTTAGCAAATTCTCTTCGAATGAAAAGCACTTCTACCGAGAGATCCTAAAACATCCTAACCGGCTGCGTGGTTTTTTTGCCTCTCCACGCCCTCGGCGCTCGTTGCCGTCTGCGACTATCATAGAAAAGGTGCTGATGAAACCGTGCAACATTTTTCGTAACTACCTTCAAGGGCTTTACTTACACATGTTATTAAAGGAGATGCTGAAAATGGCCACAGCGGTTTTCCATACATGTTTGGCACCTCTTTAGGGAACTACCTATCACTCGCTGTACTTCACGTTGACAAATACTGGTATTTCTCCATGAGCGGAGAATGAGCTATACTTCCAATTCTTTTATTCTAGTCAACAGTTGATGCCCATACATATGTGAATGCAAACCCCTACCCCCTTTTTAGAGAATTAACAGACAGGGTGCCTGACCCATATAGCCAATCTTTCGACCAGAACAATTGAACATTTATTTCATAACAAATAATTAGTACCTAGATATTTGTGGCACTCTCAGTACCCCGATCTAGCTCCCTGAGATGCCTATCTCAAGGGTAAGTTAAAGCATAAAGTGTACAAAGCAAACCCCTACAATCTGGAAGGATTAAAACAAAATATCCGCCAGGTAATTGCCAGCATTTCTCAACGTGAACTACAGCCAGTGATGTATAGTTCCCTAAAGAGGTGGGACCTCTGGTTTCCCCCGCCATCTCATTCCACCGGTGCTCCATCTTCATCTCAAGTATCATCAGTGTCACCGCCTGCGGTGCCGTATGTAGTAAAAGCGGGCGTTAAACACTACACATTCATTAATTCCCTAAAGAGGTGCCAAACATAGATGGACAATAGGCGATAGTCCGATAGCGGATCTCCTTTATTAACATGGATAGGTAAGGCCTTTAAAAGTAGTTTTAAAAATGTATTGTTTCATGCACGCCTTTCCATGATAGCGATAGACGGCAAAGAGCGCCCAGGTTGCAGACAAGCAAAATAACGCGTAGCCGGTTTGGATGTTTTTGTTTTTCTCGGTATTATTAGAAATAAATACTTCTAACATGGTATTTTAATTAATATTCTTATGCCCACTTTTGAGAAAATCGAATATTTCTGAAAATGTTCTATGCAAAGGTCATTTGTTTTGGGGGAGTTTTGTTGAAAACTTTCGTGTTGCCTAAATACCAAGTTTGGTACTTAGCAGACATTTCGTTTTTGAGCCATTCTTTTCACTAATATATATATATATATATATATATATATATATATATATATATATATATATATATTGTATATTGTCTTTGTAAACGATGATATCAATATCCAGGTTTATATCAGCATCGTCGGTGTTGCAGAATTTTGTTCCAGAGGATTAGTTTTTCATGGCGTAAGTTTGCTGATATGGGGTTTAAGCACATATAAGTCCGCACCTAGCACTCCCTCTGCACACACACACACACACACACACACACACACACACACACACACACACACACACACACACACACACAAACAAGCACACACACATTTCTGTAAAAATGCCTTTACATGCATAGAGAATGTCTGAAAACGTGCATTTCCGGTGAAATCTCAGTACCGAGATTGCAGGTGGAATCCAGTACCTTCTGCTCCTACTACATGGAAGGAGTGGAATAAGTAATGGCTGTCTAAACTTATCACGTTACAGAAAGAATTGTAAGTGTGCGTTGCTGAGAGTGAGTGTTTCATAATTTTGTTCACTTATTGCCTATGAATAAACACATCAAAGTTTTCAACAGAAGGAAATGGCTGCTGCATCTGCCGCAACTCTCAAAGTAGCATGTTTGCAGAAAGGGGTGGGAGGCCGGGAGAGCTAACAGCTTAATAAGCAGCAGCAAGCCAGTCGAGCAGGTGCTCTTGAGATTTGGCTTAGAGGCGAGCGGCAGGTGATGTGTAACAGATGTCTATCTCACCTCTAGGTGTTAGTGCCTGCCGGTATTCTTCAGCACAAATTAAATCTCGTCTTGTACCTCAGGTATTGCTCGTAGGCCAGATTGCAATAATTAGCCATGAAGAGCATCTGCAAAGCTCGTTTAGATCAAAAATATATGATCATATGCATATGATTCTATTCCGTACTTTAACTCCATTTATAGTACTTTAGACACTAATAAATAAAACATAAATCATAATAATACAGAAATAGTGAAATCGAATGATTTCAGGATTGGGTCTAGCAAACAGTAACTATTTATCTGATAGAGTCAACATGAAAAATTTAATGACACGGCCAGAATTTGAAACACACATCTGCTGGTTTCCATACAGTCGCTCTTACCCATTGAGCTACCGTGGCCAATTTGCCGTCATGACGTTAAATTCTCCAATTGACTCGTATATTTCCCCGGTAAACCACTGGAGGCTCTCGCATCCGAGACGCACCGTTTGTGACGACTTACTATTGTAAGTACTTGAGTCCCAGGCACCATCATTTAACTCTTATTATTTAAGTTAACTGATGGATATTATTCATTTCCTCACATAAGCCGTATACAGCCTAAGGTATTGGATTAATAGAGTCGACATGAAAAATTCAATGCCACGGACGGGATTTGAACCATGGATCTACTGGTTCCCGTCCAGTCGCTCTTACCCATTGGTGCCCGCCTCGGTAGCGTAGATGGTAGCATGTGTGCCTCACGTTCAACAGGTCCCGAGTTCGAATCTCGGTCAGCGTGAGTTACCTAGATAGGGTTTTTTCCGGGGATTTCCCTTATTCTGCAAGACGAATGTCGGGTAACTCTAAGCTCCATGGACCCCGGACTCATTTGAGCATCATTTCACCAATTTCATTCACCGTCCGATATGACTTAACGTTGGAGGACGTAAATTGCAAAAACAAAAACATTACCCATTGGACTACCATGGCCAATTTGCCGACCTGACATTAAGTTCTCCATTTTACTCGTATATTTCCGTGGTAAACCATTGGGGGCTCTCGCATCCGAGATACACCGTTTGTGGCGACTTACTATTTTCAGTACTGAGTCCCAGGCTTCATCATTTAAGTTAATTAATGGAAATTATTCATTTCTTCACACTAGCCGTATACAGGTATTGATAGATTCGACATGAAAACTTCAATGCCATGGCCGGGATTTGAACCACGGACCTACTGGTTTCCGACAGTCGCTCTTACCCATTGAGCTCTTACCATGGCGGGGGAGAAAAGAAGGAGCAAAGATAAATGTATTAACAATGAAGCTAAGGAACAAATTAGAGTTTTGTGAGGAGAATGGTTTGATGATGTGCTATGGGTTGAAAGGAAATGATAGTCTAGGGGAGTTTACTTTTATAAATAGAAATGGTCAAAGTGTAATAGACTATATTCTATATTCAGCAGATCTAGATGAATACTGTATAGATTTTGAGGTCCTAAACATAGCTTGTTCTATTAACCATTTTCGTTTAAGGGCAGTATTTAGAGGTATAGATAAGGAAAAGGAACTTTGCTCTGAGCAGAATGGACTAAAAGTTCATAGATATAAATGGAGGTATGAGAAAGCAGAAACGTTTATGGAGGTGTTGGGAAACCAGTCAAATATATTAAGGGTAGTTGGCATAGAGGCAATGCTGAGAAAAAATAAAAGAGGAAACTGTAATAAAATTACAGGAGTTAGTGAAACAGGCAGGGACAAAAATAAGAGTGGTGGATTAAAAAAGTGAAGATGAAGTTAATTTAGATAAGCTGCCAATAGGGACCCATTAGCTTGATAACCTTAGAGTTTGAGTCTATTGGGCCCAAGGATAACCAGCAACTAAGTTTAGTATGGAAATGTATAATAATTTGTAATTGAAATGGAAATTAAGATTACTTATTTACTTACTTACTTACCATGGCACACTTGCCGTCATGACATTAAATTATTCTTTTGACTCACACATTTCCCGGTAAACCACTAGGGGCTCTCGCATTCGAGATAGACCGTTTGTGGCGACTTACTAGTAAGTACTTGAGTCCCAGGCTTCATCATTTAACTCTTATTATTTAAGTTATTTAATTTAATGCCATGACGGCAAATTGGCCATGATAGCTCAATGGGTAAGAGCAACTCGACGGAAACCAGTAGATCCGTGGTTCAAATCCCGGCCGTGGCATTGAATTTTTCATATCGGCTCTATCAATCCTTAGCCTGTATACGACTAGTGTGAAGAAATTAATAATTTCCATCAATTAACTTTGGCAACTATTTAGTTTAGTGGTAAGGCTAGCAGTTGGCAATTATGTGTTTCAAATGGGAAGGTGTTTGTCCTTGAGCGCTACTAGGTGAGCAACCAATTGGAGTACTGCGGTGTTTTCGTATTGCATTCCCGCTAAGTGGTGTGTGACGAGCGCCAACCTAATCAATCTGTATGAAATACTATTCGCGCTAAGACAAAAATTCAGATTTTGCCGAAACTGATCCAGGTGGAAGGTAGAGAGTAATGTATCTAACATAACCATGAAAACCAAATATTTTTAGCTCAAATAGTTTTTCTAATACAAATAAATAAAGCACTATTACCTGTATTATAACAGTAAATCGTGACGTAAGCATTGTATGAATATCATTATTGACATGTATCCGTGTATGTATATTAGCAATTACTCAGAACTGAAACGTAAATGTTTGACTTGACGTGATAAAAGAATTGCTTTGATTAATCCAATTCGGAACTGAAATTTAAACTGCTGATATGGCGGATAAAAGAATTACTGTGAATACGTCAAGGTGTTAAATTCGAGAAAGAGCAAACACTTCATTACCTGTTAGGCTGTATTCTTATGTTTATGAATGAATGCTGGATAAAAATTGTTTATTTACTCTGGATAGTTCAGATCAATATAATTAAGTTATTCTTTACACAACAGTAGAGCAAGAGTTAAATAGTGCAATGGCTTCTTGCGGTGAATTTAGTGGCGAGTCAAAAAGGCAGGTATTGCGAAGTCAGGCTCGAAGTATTTTTTTTAACGTGTACACGTTCTTCAAAAAATTTTCGGAAACAGAAACTAAAAATGAGTTACTGCAAAGAGCACTTCCGTTTAAAAGCACGGAAAAAGTGTATCAGCTGCATCAACTTGCAATTGAAACGGGACACGAGGTAATACGCCTCCCACCTTACCACTGCCAATATAATCCAATTGAGTTGGTGTGGGCTCAAATAAAAAGGGGGGTTGCAAACAGGAATAATACTTTTAAACTGACGGACGTTAAACGACTTGTTCAGGAAGAAATTGACAAGGTAACACAATAGGACTGGGAAAACTGCGTGAGGCACGCAGGAAACCTTCAAGAAGACGATTTTACGAAAGAAGTAGCATGTGACGAGATCTTGGAATCTATAATCATAAATTTGCAAGACTCAGACGATGAAGACAGTGACAGTGATGAATTATCTCTTAACGGAAGTGACATTGGCAGCGATGTGAGTGAGCCACTGGCTGTTCCATTGGATTAGAAAAACAGCTAATTCATAAACTATAATTACAGTTATAGTATTTTAAAATATCCATAAATTGCGAAAATGCTTTTACCAATTTTGATTTTGGCAACTGCATCACTGTAGAAGTTTGTAAAATATAATTTGCTTACCCTTACGTCTGCGCCAAACAGACTGCATGTTGAATGAACGTGCGAGAGAGAAGGAAATATAAAAGGAGTCAGGTAACAAGCTGGCAATGTTGAGTGTGATACGGCATCTCATTAGCTGGACTCCAGAACTCTTCCCGTTTGAAACACATAATAGTGTTATCTTCTGTCTACAAATATAATGTAACAACAAAACAGACAGAAGCTGTGAGAATTCCTAGATTGATAAATCGCACCCATTAATTACCACTAGTGGCTCCAAAAGCTGTAGGTAGATTTGAATGTCATGTCTGCCTCACGTTCAAGAGGTCCCGAGTTCGAATCTAGGTCAGGATAAATTATCTGGATAAGGGTTTTTCCGGAGTTTTCCCTTATCCTGAGAGACGAATGTCGGGTAACTCTAAGCTCTATGGACCCTGGGCTCATTTGAGCATAATTTCACCCATTCCATTCATCGTCCGATATGACTTAACGTTGGAGGACGTAAATTAAGAAACTCAAGCTTTAGAGACAACAACAAAATGAGGTAAAAACCATTTCAGAGCTTCCAATGCATGCCTCTAGAGTTTCAAACATCGCCATAACATTGTTTTGAATTTTGTGTGTGGTGAAGCAAATTATAAAAATATTTAGACAGTTGCAGATTGAAAAGGGAAAATTGAAAACAGATAGAGAAACTAGGCGTTAAAAGACAAATGTTGTACCTACGAGGGCTGTTCAATGAAGAATGATCACAATTTCTTTTTGACAACGTACCTTTACTCATCCTCATAATTTTGATGGTCATACTCAAAATAGTCTCCACTGAATGCGATGCACTTGTCCCAGCGTTTCTGTCAGTCTTCAAAGATATGCTGGAAACAATTTTTTGAGATATCCTTCAAAATCGCCTCCGCAGCCTTCACCACAGCTTCTGTTGATGAATAATGCCTCCCACGAAGGCGTTTCTTCAAGTTAGGGAATAGAAAAAAAAAGTCACATGGGGCTAAATTCGGACTATAGAGAGGGCGAGAGATGTACTTCACGTTGATTTTTGCAAGATATTCAGCAAATTTGTGGCTGCGCATTATCATGGTGCAGCATCCAGCCTGCTTCCGGAAATGTGGTCTTTTGTGCCTGATATGGACTTGCAATGTTTTCAGGACATCCCTGTAGTATTGTCCAGTTACTGATCTGTGTGAAGGTACAACATGCTGATAAACCATTCAACGAATATGAAAGAATGAGATGACCATAACTTTCCCAGCAGAAGCAACCACTTTTGCTTTTTGGGGGGTTGGTGATGTAGGAGATCTCCACACTGAGCTTTGCTGTTTGCTCTCAGGATCAAAATGATGTAGCCAAGTTTCATCAGCAGTGATTACGTTTGAAAGAATCTCCGGATCTTCCTCTAACATCAACTTTAACTGCATGGTACCTCCATTGCAGCGGTCGGCGGTACTGAACATGTCTGAACTTACCTGGTTCTCACAGGCGGGAACCAGGAGTACCAACAATGAAACTACTACGGCGTGTTTGTTTCACATTAAGCTAAGAGAATAAAATAAGAATGAATTTTAGTGCGAAAAATTATGACCGTAAAAAAATTATGATCATACTTTATTGAACAGCACTCGTAAGTTGAAAATATAGTGCATAATACATATCAGCCTATTATTACTTACACTTCATTCTTTATTATTCCTTCATTGTAAATTTGCGCGACTATAGCTTCTGTAATTTCATTGTATTCAAACACAACCCTCTCTAAGATGGAAACCTGTGTAAAGGGAAAATAAATACCGGAACGATCACGTACCGTTTTACAGAGGTTTTACTGTATATTGCCATCTGAGTCTCTCAGTAACGGAAAGTGACGTAGGAAAAATCAATCTCAGTGATATCCCACAGGAAGCGCTACTATATAGGCACCTGTGAGCCTATATGATGTAGACAAAGCTCAGGTTCATCATTCCTCTCAGGAAGGTCTACTGAGACACAAAAATCCCCTTTTGAACTTTCTGGTAGGGTCAACACGGGGTGCTTTGAAATTGCAAGGTGTTTTAAGTGAGTCCATCTTCACAGATAAAATTAAAAGGATGTTGGTCAAAGTCGTTGAGATAAGCATAATTACGTGTTAGTTGGTGCCTGATAATAAAGTGGTGGCTCAAAATATGACTGGATTGATGCCTACTCCCAAAGCAGTATTTTACTGCCGAGTAATGCATCTTGGCTTGATGTATGGTAAAATTTAAAATAAATTTAGAATCCTAGTCCCTTAAATGCAAGCAGTACAAACAATGAGAAGCCCCATCATTATAACCTACTGACTGCATAAAAAGCATTGCCGATTGCTGCTCTTCGTGTCAATGAAACACCAGTAGGCAATTATCTGAGGAAGTCACGTCTCTCTAGCGACTAGTCCAACCTGTAGCTCCGACATCTGGAATGTGGTTCTCGCCCGCCACTTTGTGCAACATGTGTCATTTCCCTCCCCCCACCCTTGAGACTGCAATGCAGCGTCGATTGAGTTGTATGGTCAGAGACGAAGAATTGTATGAAAAATGGTGAGGAAATGTGTGTTTGTTATTGAATTAAATTAATCAATGATTGTTAGTGTAATAAAAATTCTAACGCGTTTCAATAAATAAAATTAAGAGGGCTGCGCTTTGGGAGGGTTAAGGTAAGGCTAAACTGATAATTCGCCGAAAATTTGAAAATCATGGAATTTTCCTTTTTTTCGGCATTTTTTGGTAGCTTAGGGTTTGTAGTAATAGATGGCGCGCTATTTTGATCATTTGCAGCATTATAGGCCATCACGTGACAATTTCAAGAGACCTTTAACAATCGTTAAAAGTAACAATCATTACTTTAAAGTTAATTTTCTGAGAAACTTCTTTTCTAACACTTTTCAGAATACAAAATGCCTCACGCGTCAAAGTTTTTCATTTAACTTGGTGAAACTTATAGGATAGGTCCATAATATGTAAATAAGAAACTTCACAATCCCCTTTTTTGTTAATTCTCATGTTTTGGAAATTATATATATATATATATATATATATATATATATATATATATATATATATATATATATATATATATTTTTTTTTTTTTAATTTACGGCCTCCAACTTTAAGTCATATCAGACGATGAATGAAATGGGTAAAATGATGCTCAAATGGGCCCGGGGTCCATAGAGCTTAGAGTTACCCGACATTCGTCTTTCAGGATAAGGGAAAAACCCGGAAAAAACTGTATCCAGATAACTCACCCTGACCGAGATTCGAACTCGGTACCTCTTGAACGTAAGGCAGACATGCTATCCCCACGCTACCGAGGCGGGCGGAAATTATATAGTGTTAAGGAATAAAAAATAATAATATTTTAAAAATTTTGAGAACTAACACATGGAAAACTTTTAGAACAAATGCTGAAAGAATATTCCAAAAAGTAAGAATGTGGATCTTTTAAAATTGCTCTGCACTAGCCGAAAACAAAAGGTCAACCTAAAAGTTCAAATCTTTTGACGCGTAGAACATTTTTAATTTTTACAATATTTTCTAAAAAAATAATTAATAATTAATGAACTATTTGGTGTAGCAACACAAAAATTTACGTGCAAGTTTAAAATGATACTCTAATAATGATGCTAAATTTTCTTAATGACAGGTTTATTATTATAGAAGTTGGAATTTTCAGTGTGGCCTTGCCTTAATTTAGTGTTTTCTTCGAAAAGTATTGCAACTAAATGGTTTACTATATAACAACGAACTTAGTAATATTGTAAATTTATATTGAGGAATTAATCCTTTTAAATACATTAATTCGGTATATGGGTGATTTTTAATTAATTAGAGCCAACTGAAAAACTCAATGCCATGGCCGGGATTTGAACCACGGATCTATCGGTTTCCGTCCAGTCGCTCTACCCCCTGAGCCACCATGGTCAACGTGCCTTCCTGACATAAAATTCTCCAACTGACTCATTATATTTCCCGGTAGACCACTTAGAGTTCTTATATTTGAGACAACCACTTGTGACGACTTACTATTGTAAGCACTTAATTACCAGGATTTTTATCGTAGATTATTTTAATGTAAATTTATATTAAATACATTAAATACATTTAATTTATGTTTAAATACATTACTCCGGTATATTATAATTAAAAATCACCCATATATCGGAGTAATGTATTTAAAAGGATTAATTCTTTAAGGATTAATTCCTCAATATAAATTTGCTTTAAAAGTAATCTACGATAAAAATCCTGGTAATTAAGTACTTACAGTAAGTCGCCACAAGTGGTTGTCTCAAATATGAGAACCCTAAGTGGTCTACTGGGAAATATGATGAGTCAATTGGAGAATTTAATGTCAGGAAGGCACGTTGACCATGGTGGCTCAAGGGATAGAGCGACTGGACGGAAACCGGTAGATCCGTGGTTCAAATCCCAGCCATGGCATTGAGTTTTTCAGTTGGCTCTAATTAATTAGAACATAGTAATGTATGTCTGCATACACAAGTTCTGCTGACATTTTAAAGTGACGATTGTTTTCTTACAATCGTGGAAGTACTGATTACTTGAAATCGTGTTCATATAGCTTTCCTAGAAATTAAAAGTTTAAGAAATTTCAAGAAATGATTTAAGTGGTAATATTGGTGAGAGTATGGGGTGATTTTGGAGTGAAGCAGAATTTCTCAAAGGAATGCTCATATTTTATACATGTTTGTGGGCGTATAATTTATCTGTGTAAATCTAAGCGAGTGTATGACATATGTATCACTGTTGTTTGCCTAAACACAGATCATTCTTTCCATACCCAGAGCGTTAGTTTATCTTGCCTCTACCATGGCGTAGAAACCAATAATCTTTATACTCTCTTATCATCAGATATCTTCTCTCCCCAAACGCCATTTGCCATGCCTTCCAGGATGTCCTAGCAGAAAATGTTCAACCAGTCTTTCCGTTAATTCCTTCTTTATACTTTCAACTATGTTCTTCCCATATTTTTCTAGAACAGCCTCATTACTTACTAATTTTTGTTTATTCTCGTACTCCAAAACCATATGTTAAATATTTTCACAATATCTATCTGATTTACAACGTCCAATCTTCAGCAATGTCGCAATCAGTACATACAAAGCACTTCAACCTCTTTCTTATATAATTTTACACCTACTTTTGGCCACAATTGTCTTAGTATATGTGCTTTCCTTTCCTCCGATAACCATGGTACTTAAAAAACTATCAGTTACCCCATTTTTCCTTTCGTACCAGCAGCCAGTTTTAACATTGGTGTTACTGGCTCTTAAGATAACTTTGTATATCAGCACACTAGCTTTCGTGTCCAAATGCTTCTATCAAAACGTGGACTAAAGTACTGTACTCAGTAAGCACAAAATAAACCTATTTAGCGATTTGTCACACAATTTCCTCTCTGTGCCAGGCTTCATAGCTTGGAGTGTATTCTGATCACACGTTGCAGTACGTAAAAGAGGAAGGAATAAGGACTGCGTTAATGAATAACGTTTATTTATTCAGTAACCTCAATTAACGAAAAACTACCTATCAAGTACAACCAAGTACATCCACATAACACCGGATGAAAATTGCTATTATTTGCCCATCTTCTTAGTACATATAGGTATTTGCAGTAATTTTACTAGCTATATATATACAGTCGCTTTTCGACTGTAGCACTTGTCGAAATCATTCATTTAAAAAATACGAATAAAAATACTGTTACGCGTATGGTTGAGGAAACTTGAAAACATATTAGGTTTTAATGCTTACTTCCTCTTACTTGACTCATTGGACATTCTGAAGTCTTTAATTCTGTTCACCTATGAGAACAGCGCAGTACGAGATTTCATATGACTTTAGTTTATGATATCAATTTTTTATTTCTTTATGTTGACCACGTACAGGTGGCTGGATGTGGACTTTGCTGACTTAGGAACCTGAGTCAACCGGATGCTGAAATATCATTTTTGTCAGCCAAATAGTCCTAAGACTCATGGGGATGCTGACGTTTGTTTGGTGATTTGGCACTAGGATGCCATGTTGAAAGTAATAGTATTTAAAGACTGCATATTTTGAAATACGAAATAATCTCACCACCACACATCACAACAATACCGTACTAAAGAAAATCAGAACAATTCTATCAACATTATCATTCCTGGCAAGACTAAACAAGAAAGGTCTATCACCAAAAATATTACAAAAGCTGTACATCTCCCTCATCAAACCAAACCTTACCTACACTGCAGTAGCAATGATGCCACTTCTAACACGCCCAACTATACACAAAATACAAGCTTTCGAGCGAAAATGCCTCCCAACAACCTTCAAACTACTCCCAGGTCATAGAAACAGACACATTTACCATGACACAAACACAGAGCCCATAGACAAGCATATAGCATAGGTAATGATGAGATATATAGACAATGCCCACAATAGACCATATAGGAAAAAACTTATCAACACAGCACGCACCATGAAAATCATAGTACAAAATCACAAAAACAAAAACCCACCCCTCATCACTCTCATTCAGGTCTACAACAAAAAACAGAAACACGAAAAACAAGAAATAAAAAAACACCTAGACCTCTTAGCCAATATATAGCAATCCTCAAATAAAGCTTTAAAATAACCCTGAAAAGGGCCGAACAGGAAAATAAAAAAGACTAAACAAACAAAACTCAACTAGTTAACCGAACACAACAGCCAGACACACCACCACTAAGCTACCCCTACGACGACTGACATGACGAAGCCCCACTGAAAAGTATAGGGAATTATACTCAAACCCAAAAAATAAAAAAACAATTTCTTGGCTGAAAAGGGAAGTTCCCTAAACGGCCGTGGCATACTAGCCATGCCAAAACACCAATTCTTGACTTGACTTGACAATCGTGGGTTACTTTAGTTTGGGGTTTTCCGGAGGTCATGCTGATATTAGAATCAGGGTCGTGATGCCGCCCTTCGGTGGTGGCTTCTCTACACGTCGCATCCTCATCCAAGCACGGCTACGTATCTCCAAGGTAAGTCCGTATGGGCCTTTAATATAATTATGTAATTGTTATTACTATTTCACCCCTAAATCTCCTCAAGACGTGAGAGTACATTTGTACTTAAAATTAATAATTAGGATATAGTAAATTGGCGTATTATAGAACTTGGTGTTGTCTCTGCATTCGCTCTACCTGCTTCCCTCTGCAGTTGCCCTACCACTTTGCTCTACCATCTGGCTCCCTCATCCTTCCAGCTACGCTCCTAGTTACTGAATAAAGTGCAAACCATAGAAGTTACACTTTTATACGTAACAATATAAACTTGTATTTTGGGAGTTCTAGTTATTTGCGTTATAAAATAGGATTTTCAAATGGAACTTTGTATAGCAGAGACAATGAACTTCTAAATGAATATAAAAATGAGGAACTTGGTATCAAAGCTGGACAACTTCATTTTTATCAATTCTGAGATATTTGGTGATTCTTATGCCATTTTTATGCTGAATTCAATAATGGAACTATTTTGCTTGACAACTGGACAAAAATAGTTTAAAATTACATTTATTTATCCATGTTAGAATCAAAATATGGACAACTCCACTGTAGATTAGTTTCATTGTAACACAACTCAAGTAGCGAATAATAAGCTGGCATTCATCCTATCTGATCCCAACATACTTCAAAAATCCAATATGGCTGATTCTTTATATCAGCCTGTACTGTGTGGATTGTGAATAAGCAGTAATGATGCAAGCGCTTCATACTCAGATCCTCCAAGGACCAGAGAAATGTGCTGGTATCTGTGGTAATAATGGCAAGCTTATGTCGATAACAAAGAAATCCAAGTCAGTTCTTGAACTCAATCCTGCAACAATTCCTGTAGGCTGTAGTGTTAACCCCCCCCCCCCCCCAAAATTGCAGATGTTCAGAATCTCCTAGCAAAGCACTTTGGGGATAATTGGCAAGAGCTAGACAGTTTACGCTGGTAACGAAACCTCAAGGACCAAAGTGAAGAGGCTGGTAGTAGTCACAACAGTGGTCACTGTGAGTGTGCTGAGTTGGTGAGTGAGGATTTTGATGTCCTTGTAGTTTTTAAGATATAACACTAAATACAAATATGTCAGTTTTAATCAAAAGCATACAAGTTCAAGATTTCAAGAAATACTTTTATTTTGCATCATTGATTTTGTCCATTTTTTTCCAATAAACTAGGCATTATAATATGCAATTCAATACACGAGTTTATAAAGCCCTGAAGAATTTCATAAGTGTAAGTAAAAGACATAAAATTACTAATTATATCGTGATGATAATGATTTGGTTCCAAAAGCGGACAGTTCCAAATGAAAAATATGTTCCTTAGGATTAAAAAAAAAGACAATTCCATAATTTGGCTTCAAAATACGACCAACTCCACTATTTAAACTACAATCATGGCTTGAATATTTAATTAAATTTATAAATAAACAAACAGAGATGTTTATAAGGCTTATAAGGATTATCTAAAAATATTCAGCATTATACTGAGAATACTATTGTAGTTATAGTTTTCGCCTCTCCTGTAAAAAAAGCAAAAGTGGAGTTGTCCAACTTCAATACCAAGCTCCTCAAGTGTTGTTCATAAACAAACCACTGTAACTAAGATAAAAATTTCAAAACAGTATTCTGAAATTTCTATATACTCCTAGAATTCTCTTTCGCATACAGATACACATTTCTGTATTTTTTATATGAATAAAAATTTCATATAATTTGGTTAAAACACAACATTTGTTGGTCTTTGTTTGATCGATTATTAAATTCATTAAAAAATCGCATGCACTTATATTCATGGAAGCGCAATTTGAATGAATTTCATTCGGAAATGTATTGCATACTAGGGAACCTTGACTGCATGTTCTGGCTCGCAATCTCAAAGGGGAATCCCTAATTTATGATGAGGATGGCTGACGCAATGCAAATGACACTAATGTTCTTCAGTTTGTCATTGCCCTTGACCGTCTTTATAGTACAGGTACAATATTGAGGAAATGAGTGGTGATATAATGCCAAAATCAAAGTCAGGTGTCCGTTATCGATTGCAGCTACTTGTTCCTGAGTCTTGTAGAATAGTTAATTCTTTTTTACAAAAATGTTGTAAATCAGATAATGTGGATCAGCGATTTTGAGTTTTGAAGCATTATCAGGTAGTAAACATAGAAAGCAGCTTCACTTATAACCCATGAACAAGTTCTTTCAGATGAATCAGCTACATTCTTCACAAGCTGTTTCACGAACTTCAAAAGGTTCAGTATATTACATAGTTTTATGCTACATTTCATTTCGTGTAATACTTCTTTATATAAATTTAACTTATTAGTTTATTATAAATTTGTTATAATTATGTTATAATTATTATAAATTTATTATAAAGTAATATTATAAATTCGTTTATTTATAAATCATAAACATTTACCAAGGATCAACAATTTTCTTTAAAAAATACACAAGCCTTAAAATACCTGAAAAATCAGCATTAAAAAGACCTCAAAATTTTCTTGGACTTTTTGCTACGTAAGTTCGTTTCAAATTGTTTTGAAGATGTACACCTTCTTAGTCATTAGGATAACCGGATGCAAATCTGCATATTTCTGTTGCGAGAAGCTGAAATCCCATTGGTACGTATGACTTTCTTGACCTTCAAGCAATCCTCATTTATTGGTGTGAAGGGGAAATTGATTTACGCATGAAAATAAAGCTGGCAGTTTGATTTAACATGTCGTGGTCCTACCCTCTTTTTAACCTCTTTAAAGCGAACGGGAAAAGGAAAGCAAATCAATGGCGAATATTGCGCGGACCCGCAAATGAACCCATGTTAGTTGGTGAAAGATACATTGCTGCCACCCAATGAGCGGGAGCGGGTGAAAGGTTACAGCCATGACAAATTGCCCTGACTGCAGCCCAGAGATAAGAAGGTGACAACAAGGATGAAAAAAGCTAACAGTTGTTTTGGATTATCACTTCGAAAACACTTCGTTGGCCTCCTGAATATAAACATCTGATATGATACCACAGATGTGAACTGGAAACATGCTGGAGTTCACATTCCTTGTCCATGGCATGGTGGGCTTTTAGCTGGGTAGAGTGCTCTTTCAAAGCTCGTAATGTACATTTTGTTGAGCCAAGCCGCGGATTAGTGGTGACTGCTGTGGTGTGATCATCATCTAGTCGCAGGAAGGCAGCTCAAGAGAGCGGAAATTGAAGACTTACAAAATAGGTACTTGGGGGCAAATATTGATAAATTATGAAATTACATTTTAGGTATGTCTAAACGTAGTGGGAACATTTATAGAACTAAACTAGTACTTATAGACTGACACTAAATACTAAAAGCAACATTAACAGATAGGTTTTACTATAATACTTGATATTAACTGTTCACATCCACAATTATTATGTAACACAGGAAAGCCCCATTTTAAACAAATGGCAGGATGTTCGTTTTTATTTCTGTCTACAGAAATCGATGCAAACACAAACCTTATTCATTGCGGCTCACTTAATTCAAACACACCCGAGCACACACTAAAAATAAATACGATTAATTTCACAGAATGCTGTTGCAGAAGCATAAAAATATTGAAAAACCTTCCGAAAGATGGAATATAAAGAGGGGGTACAAAAATCATAAACTTCATGTTTAACCTAACGTCAAACTGTGACTTTGTGGGATCGTAAAATTAAAAGTCCAATTTGCAGAAATTCAAATGTTTTTATTTCCGCAGAAATACACTTTGGTCAACCTTTACAGTTGCAAAATTACGTAGCATACACAAATACAGTCGACAAGGTCGTTGACCACAAAGAAAAGCGTTCACTTTCAAAATACGCTGCAGGCACACGATAACAGTACCGATTCTCGACTCTCTTCTTCGACTCTGTTTACAACTCTACGATGGCGTGTCACGATATCTTATATATACCTCCATTGATAATTCTAGACTGTTCTTTAACATACAAGAAATAGAATGTTCTGTAAGACGGCCCCCGACGAAACACGAACGTTCCAGACGTCTAAGTTTATCTGTGTCGGCAAGCCTTTTATCTCTATCTTTATCTTCAGGCTCTTTATCTTTGCCCTGCACTATCTGTTTGTGCGCGTAGCCGCGCTATCGTAAATAATGGGTTCGCAACACTGCTCCCTCCTCAAGGCTAGTCTTTCCAAACAGCACCATCGTAGCGGGCCAGACGATCTAGGTGTACATAGGTTGATCATAAGTCAACCCTCTCATCACTGATTCCATGAGGCGTTGGAAGGTAGCTGGAGAGTTGCAGAGGCCAAAGGGCATAACTGTGAATTGCCAAAGCCCTTGAATTGTCGAGAATGCGGTCTTCTCCTTGTCTCTTGGGGGATACCTGCCAGCAACCCGATTTCAGGTCCAGGGTCAAGAACCTTTGCGTACCAGCAAGCGTGTCCAGGGTGTCGGCAATCCGGGGTGAGGGGAAACAATCCTTACCAGCATTCAGCTTCCTGTAGTCTACGCAGAAACGTAGCTCACCGTTATTCTTCGTGACCAGAACTGCAGGGGAACACCAAGGGCTGTCAGACTCTTCAATCACTCCCGTTGTTCTCATGTCCTCCAGCATGTCCCGTACCGCCTCTTGTTTCGCCAGCGGAACGCGTCTAGGTGGTTGCCGAATAGGCCGGGCGTCTCCGGTGTCGATGTGGTGGAGGCCGGAGTCGCTGTCGCCTTGGCTGAAGACGCGCTGGTATCGTCTCAGCAGTTGTCGAACTTTCTCGAGCTGTTCTACGGTCAGGTGGTCGGCCGCCCTCTCCAATAAGCCTTCCAGCCGGGGCTCCAGGTGTTTCGTCGGCGCCAGCTCCTACGTCTTGTCGACTGCGTCCCGGCCTGGACATCGTAATCGGTGTCTGTCAGGTTGAGTAGCCTCACTGGCACCTCCTCTCGGCACGGCAACAACGTGCTGGCTACACAGAGTCCGTGCACAGGCGTCTTCTGGTCCAGCATCATGTTCTTTCTCTGCTGGCCTTCAAGCCGCGCCGTCATAACCACCTCGCTTCTCGCGAAGATAACTATATCTTCCCTCAGGATGACCCTGCAGACTCCAAGGCGCTCTTCGGTTTGCCGGAGTATAACCTCTTCTCCATTAAGCCACAGGACCTTCCTACTGACGTCGACCGACGCCTCGTGGCTCCTGAGGGCATCCAGTCCCAGTAATACCTCCTCAACCACCTTCGCGACGAACACCCACAGACATACGGCACTCCTTCCCAAGATAAACTTCAGCAGGGCCTCCTTCTCCACAGGCAAGTTGTCGCCCGATGCCATCACAAGCTTGTATGGTTGGCTTGGTTTCCTGGACGGCAAACCCCTGGCCACGTCAGGTCTGATGATGGTCACGGCTGCCCCGTTGTCTACGAGCACGCGGCATGGCTTCCCTCTCACCCAACCGTCCACGATGAGGCTGTCATCCATAAGCCGGCTGACGGCGTGCAGTGTCACTCGAGGGGATGGTGGTGATGGCCCCGACGTGTCCCTCGCCACGATGGCCCTTACTCGTTTTCCGGCTGCTCTCCCTGGTATGGGCAATCTCTCTCGAGGTGTCCCTGGCTCTCCGCACCCCAAACACACGCCACTAGGTCTTCACCGCGTCCCTCGACTGGTCTTCGTCTGCAGTGTAGCGGATACTCCTTGTTCTGGAAGTCGGTGTAGCTGTCACCTTGGCCGCCTCCATCTTCAGTGCTGCCGTTAGCGCCTCGTGGATGGTTTTGTAGTGGCCGTGCATTATGGGCTGACGTATCTTGGTGTCTCGTACCCCGTCAACGAATGTGTAGGCAACCTATCGGGATACGAACTTGGGTTGGAGGGAGACTAAGGTATTCGCTTCAACAACTCAAAGGCAGTGACCAGATATCCTCTGTAAAGCGCAAGCTTTCACGCTTGGAGGAGAGCCATTGACACACAGGCGCCAAACTCGACCAACCTCTAGACTTCAACCAACAGCTCAACAGCATGGTTGAGCAGCATATACAAGCACAGGTGGACATCTTTACTGTCTCCTTTCCGTAGGGGAGGGGATCCGTCCCCTTCAGCTGCTGTGGTGCGAGCGCTGTGGACCCTTAGCACCCGTGGTACCTCTGACGTTACTGGAGGAACCTCGGGCCGAACATCTGAGCCCCTCCCTCTGGGAGTTGTTCGGATTGGGTTGGTCTCGAGGGGGCAGTGTGTTCCCAATACCGTGGGAATCGGGTACGTCTTCGGACGGGGTTGAGGGAAGCCATTAATTCTCCCAGATACTAGCCTGCAAACCTAGTAGAAGGTGTGCTAGATCGCCAGGTGGCCCCACCGAGGCCATATCGGTAGCCTTCACCTTTGGTGTTGGCGCGCGTAACTGGCGTATCCACTTCCATCCCGTCTTGTGTCCTTGGACCAGATGAGGGGCCTTGTTTGTCACCCAGGTCTTGCCCTATGGAAAGCCCCACGGAGGACGCCGAGTGCCCTTTGGGACAGCTCGGATAACTCCCTGGTTTTAAGAGGCCCGGGTCTTGGTCCTACGGGTCCAGGACTGATGGGAGTAGACCCTCTGGACTCAACTGTCTCTCTGTATGCGAACGCTTACGAAGACAAATTCCAACGATAAAGATTACTCTTCAACCTTAAAACAATATACGGTCACTATCCTTCGTGCCATGCCCAGGGCCTCGGCCATGGACATGGCCAAGGAATTCAACTCATACGCGCTCCCGCACACTGTGTGGCAGCATACGATGACGCTACTACCCGAGGTGGTGATGCGGAACTCCGTTATCCGTTATCGGCGGGAATATAACTGCCATCCCAAATTTCACCTTAATATCTCCTTGTAATTCCTTGTTATTGTTAAAAAAAGTTTGGAGAAAAAGGGAAATAAAAAAATTAATTACATCCTTGAATTTTCACTCCCTCCATTTCACCTCCATTATCATTTCACATCATCTTGTATCTGGTGATTTCTTTCAGGGTAGAAGTGCCGGCGGGAACCTCGGCGGTGCATGACAGGATGATATATTCTGAGTGAACCACTTCCTTTTCCGGTAGGTCGACTCCTGATCTCCGAGACTGCTGGGACTGCTTCCGAAACAATAGGGGTAATGTCCGTTGTCCTGGCCTACCAGGGGAGGTTTCCATCTAAGGACTATGCCCTATGCACTGTAGTGGCTCCTTGGGGCGGTCTCCTTCTGTCTCCTCTCGCCTCATCCTTTCCCCCGGAGATACCCCACTTGGGAGCATAAGTGCTTAGATCAAGACTGGTCGCAGTGCCGAATATCATCCGTAGTAATCCTAATCCTAAGATCAATCATAAAATGTTTTTAAAAATATGAAAATGCGAACTAGTGTAACTGCAACTGTTGAATAAATGTGGTTCTACACATGATAATGATACAGCACTATGCAAACACATCCAGTGTCAGTTTTAATGACATTTATGTGAAATATTATAATCAGTGTTAGTAAAGACATTTGAAGGAAACTAATCTTTGCATAAAAGTTGCTGTTTTGTTATAAGTGATAAGAGATCATTTCCTTTGTGATTTACAGCGTGCCATGGACCCAATTAAGGTGGAGCTTAGAGTAAACATTTTAAACGTCAGAACTACGGGTAAAATAAGCATTACTGTTAACTTGCACCACGCTGTCTCGGAGCTCATCATTTCTCAGAATACCGTTTACCAAGAACCACTCCTAGGAAGTGTGTCAACTGCAACGGGAAACGTCCAGTCAACAACAGGGGAAGCCAACAATACCTACAAATAAAAGAACGGATTTCTAAAAACTATCCAACAGGACGGATACAGCAAACAACAACTGCTGCTCCTGCTCCTGGTCTTAGCTCCTTTCCTCATTTCAAACAACTACACACCTAGCGAATGTATATCACAGGTGAAGACAGGAGTGGCGGTGTGACGTCAGCTGCATCAGCTCTAACCGCCAAATATGCTCCCGAACGAAAGGCAGGTTAGCTTGTGACGTCACCGCGCTGATTTCTGCTGCCCAAGAGGAAGGAAATAGTTTGATGCGTTAGGGTACCGATAGCGTAGGAGACAGGAAACATATCGGGTGTTAATACTATGTGTTGTAATATTAATGTTGACTGCTTTAATTACATAATTGGTCACAGTTTGTAAACAATTACATTTTGGCTCTGTGCTATGAGAAAATATATAAAACTACAAATCGTAGTTTATGTGAAGGTCAGGCATGTTATAAAGTAAATAAAATAAAACAAAGTAATTTTCTCTGCAAATTAGAGGAGACTCACTCAAAACAGAATTACGTGGACATTTTCCGACACCTTCTTTTTCGTTTCTCTTAACCTAAGTAGTTTATATATGTCAGGACGTATTGTCCAGGAAATTTGTAATCGAAGGCTGTATGTTAGATTGTGATCCGACAAGGTACTTCGGAGTTTGGACTTAGCTAATTTCATAACAGAAAAAAAAATGTTTGCACACGTATGTCGAGCCAAACATACTTAATGTCCTTGCGGCAAGTGAATACAACCTCGGAAATCTGGTTTGGGGGACATTCTTGTACAAATCAGCCAGGTCTTTCTTGTGTGTATATTTGTCCTTTAATAAATCGTCACATTGTAATTTTAACAGGTCCATTTGGTATGTGGCAGCTACATTGTTGTCGTCGAGTGTGCTACACCTGACTGCACCCTCAGAGTTTGTACTCGCAGCGCCATTTATATAGGCAACTTGGTACTACATGACTCTTACCTGACGTCACACACACTGTAAGCCTCGCTCCCGACCTAAATACGTCACAACTCTCGAAGCCGTCTTCCTCTGGGATATCAGAATCAATAATCTACAGGCCACGCCCTGGCTCAGTGGTTAGACCGCTTGGCTCTCACCAAGGCGGCCCGAATGATTATGATAACGATGATGTTGATAATTCTGATACTACTAATCATAATCATTATCATCATCATAATAGAGTATGACATGTTGTGCTCATTCTAATGATTACTTATGTTATCTCTTATTGATACCCAATTTTCTTCTTCGCTTACCTTAGAATGCTGCCAACAGCACTTCATGTAAAGTGCACTTTCAATACTACTTTGAGATCACACAATAGGTTCACCTGACACAACTAAAGCAAACGTCGGGGAAAACACTGCTTGCTACAATGAGATAGTTTAGGGGTCAGCTTGGGGAGCTCCAAGCGGCATATAAGTTAACCCCGATAAGTACTTAAAAAGGGGAAAGAATCCGACTGAGTGCCGGGCTTAAAAGGATGTGTACAGCCCACGGTTCATTATAATAAGCATAACTGTTCCACCAAAACTAGTTAGATCTAGAGTAATATGAATTAGAACACAAACACAATGCCATACCATGCCATGTGGTGCTGACTGGCTGTATAAAGCCAGAAGGTTTTTGCTGCGTGCCTACCCTTTAAGGGTTTTACCGCAGGTAAGGTAAATATCGGGATATTGTAGGGTGAAATGTTGATTTTTAGGATGGTGAATTTTTATGAGGTTACTAGTATGTACCTGGGGGTTGAAGGACATGTTGCAACACCTTGCACCCTGGTGTTTTTATTTATGTAAATTTTTTTTGGGTATATAATTTTGATGCCAAGCAGCTTGGAAGAATTATGTGGAGTTCAGCTTTAGCTGCTGTTCGGATTAGCTCCTAGGTTATCTCGGATGCCCGCAAGCCATGCGGGGTAACC
This sequence comes from Mantis religiosa, assembly GCA_030765055.1. NCBI lineage: Eukaryota > Metazoa > Arthropoda > Insecta > Mantodea > Mantidae > Mantis > Mantis religiosa. The sequence goes on from CM060950.1 coordinate 58,321,182, forward strand.
GGTGCTGACTAGAGCGACGTCTAGTGGGGTCATAATCTCCCAGGGATCTGACAAGGGCGCTTCTGTGGTTGGGTAAACTTGCGTACAATTTTGATGCCCGGCGCCTGATTTCATCCTCCACGTATGGGAGACTCGAGGCCTCGTGAAGCAACCTGGTAGGAAAATAAGGTCCCACAGAATATATAGACCTGAGTCCTCTATTCTGTGCTCGTTGGAGCCATGCTAGCACGCTGTCTGCGGCCATGCACCAGATCTCGCAGGCATAAAGCATAACCGGGATTACCAGCGCTCGGAAAAGGTATAACTTCATGCCAACTGGCATCGAGGTTGACCCCAGCATTGGATACAGGGAAGCAATTGCTCCCTGTACCTTGGCCGCTCCGTCCCTGATGTGTTGGCGAAAAGTTAGACCCTTGTCCAAGTTAACCCCTAGGTACTGAACAGAGTTAGTCCACTCTAACCTTCGACCTCGGTAGCTGAAATTGGGGCAGTCTGCGGGGGTTTGGCGCTTTGTAAAAAGTATGGCGTGGCTTTAGTCCGGATTAACGGACATCCGCCAACGCCTACACCAATGCTGTGTGAGACGGAGATGTCTTTGTAAGGGGTTGAAGGTCCTGAGGATGTGTTTGTCTTTGCAGAACAGAAGCACGTCGTCAGCGTATTGTGCCATTTCAATTCGTGGCTCTGTAGGGAAGTCTGCCATAAAGACGTTGAATAGGGTGGGGGATAGTACAGAGCCTTCGGGGACTCCGCCTCTCACTGGTCTCAGTGTAGATGTTTTCCCCGCGACTGTGACTTGGAATGTGCGGTGTCGCAAGAAGCTGTGTATTATGTTGACTAATTGTGTTGGTAGCCCCAGGTGGATCAATTTGTAGAGGAGCCCGGCGTGCCATGTCGTGGAGAAGGCCTTCTCGACATCCAAAGAAACTGCAGCAGTGAAGGCGCCTTCCTGGAACCCCAGGGCAGCAGTCTCCACCACCCGCAGCCACTGCTGGATTGTCGAGTGCCCAGGACGAAAACCAAACATACCTATTATTACTTAAAAATTTTTAAATATAGTTTGTTATAAATTTTAGCTTTTTTAATGAAGCAATGAACTTTCAGATAATTTTTTAACGACTAATATGAATATCTGAGAAAACTCCCTTCTTGGTATTATTCTTGCAAGTCTGCTTAATACACACCAAAATATTTATATGCTTTGGTTCAATAGTTTCCTAAAAATAGTACGAGAAAATGAAAAAAAAGTGCGAAACTGAGAAGAACAGCGTTGAAGGTTTATATATGAATTACTGACTTCTCACATGAGTCAGAACATTCCTGCTGCATAGTCTTGACTTTCTGTAGCCCTCCTTGTTCCTTTCAAGTTCCTCTTCATTTTTCTTGCCTTCTTGGCCAGTTCTTCAACCGTTTTATCTGCCTTCAGGACTCGCAGCTCATCAATTTCTGTATATGACCACTATCATGCTTATCACATGTATTGTGTGAACTGGACCTACTAACCTCAATATTATATGTGGTTTCATTGTCTATTGTATTATATTTTATATTTTCTATGTTTAGTAAAACGATTGTCTATAAGATTGCTCTTTCCAAATGTTTTTGGCCTACCCTTATCATGTATTCAGCAATAACTAGTACAAAATATTCAAAATAAGTAACTGTATATTACACAGCCGAAGACATAAGAAAAACTAGCATCATTGGAGTTACAGTGGTACCGACGGGAAGCTTGAATTATCCCTTACATAACATGGCCTACCTCAGATATATCTGTTCAGTATTTCAGAAGTTAAGATCAGTATTCTGAAAGTTTACGAAAAGAAGGGTGGCGAAAACGTCACACTCATTAGCTTAATATGCAAATTATATACAAAATGTTGCTCCAATGAACTTTCTAAATATTTATTTGTAATCTAGAGGGCTGAAATTGCGCTAACATGTAAAGTTAGAAAAGTGAATTTTAGCCCCAAGTGAAGTACCTACTCAACTTAAATATTTTGTTGTAAAAGCTAGACTGCAGGTCTAAAGCGATACATAAATGTTTAAAATGTAGGTCGTTGTGTTTGGTAATTCAAATTAACATGAGCTATAAACACATTGAAATGTTAAATAGAACAACAAATAACTTGTATCAACTTCAATCTTGTCGTTAATGATTTTTGAGTTATTCATTTTTTTATTTAAAATTTCAAGTGTTTATCCCTCATATTCATTTAAATGTGCAAACATAATCTACATTTTGAACATTTAAACATCACTTTAGAGTTGCACTCTAACCTTTGCAACAAAATATTTAATGAAATTAATTTTGTAAATGTTTATCTTAAAATTGGAATACATAGAAAAATGATCCTCTGTAGGAGAGTGGGTTGATAAAGAACATATCACATTAAAGTCACGATAATCACATTTTAATTTTACGGAGATTTAATAGCTCAGGCTCAATATATGTATAAAGCTGTTAAAACTATGCTTTAATTGTAGAGCTGACTAAATTGAGATATCACATACAAAGCATTTGCGAGTAGCTCAGATATGTATCCACCTTAACAGACTTCCTTTCTCAAAAAGTAATATCTTACTTACTGTATTGTGTTAATATACACAAATGCTGCCTTATATCTCCACAAGGTAAACGGCGAGTGAAATCTAGATCATAACTAAACAGTAAAATTATGTGCAATCGTTTAGAGAAAGCAGGAAAAATTACATTAATCTTCCGGCATATCCTGTTTTACTGGTGCTGCCATCTATGGACAGCAGTACACAGTCAGTAAAATGCACTGTCTCTAAGCCGGTAGGAATACAATTAAAAGAACGTTTGCTATATTATATACCTTTATGGCAGTAAACTAATGTATTATAGTCACACTACTTTCTCAACCCACTCTACTACATAGGACTGTTTTTATTTCTACTCCATGTTTAAGATAAACATTTACAAAAGTAGTTTCATTAAGATGAGAAGGTACTGCCTATCTCCGCAATGCTATTTCTATGATATTTGGGTGCACATTACTAAGAAATTATTATTGATACGTACATGAACATTTTGAAGCATGTTCTTAAAACCTTTATCTTGAATAATACCTATTATGATATGAAGATTTTGTAAACATAATTTGTTTTAATTTTTTAGTTTTACTTTAAAAAAGCACTGAATTTTCATATAGTTTTTTTTAAACTACTGTCATTAATATCTGTGAAAAATCCCTTTTTTATTATTATTCTTGTAAGTCTGCTTAATATACAGAAAAACATTCACATTTTTTGGTTGAATAGTTTTTTTAAAGTTTACCAGAACCTGAAAAAAAAGAGTGAAACTGAGAAAATCAGCTTTGAAAGTTTATACATTAATTACTGACCTCTCAAATGAGTCCGAACATTCCTGCAGCATAGTTTTGAGTCTCTGTATCCTCCCTTTTTCCTTTCAAGTTCCTCCTCATTTTTATTGCCTTCTTGGCCAGTTCTTCAACTATTTTATCTGCTTGCAAGACTCGCAGCTCATCATTTTCTGTATATGACCATTATCATGTATAGCACATGTGTTTTGTGAGCTGGACCTACTAACCTGTATATTATATGTGGTTTCAGTGTCTATTGTATTTATATTTTCCACATTTACTGTTCTGTTTCTTGTAAAACCATTACTTTAGACCTGCAGTCAAGCTTTTACAACAAAATATTTAAGGCGAGGAGGTACTTCACTTGGGGCTAAACTACACTTTTTTTAATTTTACATTTTAGTATAAGTTCGTCCCTCTAGATTACAAATGTATAGTTAGAAAGTTAATTGGAGCAGTATCTTATACCTAGTTTTCATATTATGTTAGTGAGTGTTAAGTTTTACGCATTAAAGTTCATGATTATTTTTTCAGAAATGAACCGGCGACTCTAAATGAGGTTTTGCATGCGGTACATTCCGACACAGACTTACCAAATTTTTCACGGAGTACTCTCCATCGGTTGTTGATAGATATTGAATTGAAATTTAAAAATTGAGGCCGGAAATCAGTTAAAGTGGACAGAGAAAATCTTGTGATGTGGAATCTGCGCAAAATCAAAAGTTTTCGTAGGAATCCGAATAAATAAAACCATTATGTTACTGAATGATTCTATTAACATTCCAACTCACAGATTTAATAAATTAATGTGTAACCCAATTCTATTGTCTAAAAATTAGTGCTGCTATATATACTGCTAGTGTTGCAAACCTTATGTGCGTGCATGTAGCGTCTAACACGTGGTGACTTGAGTCAGCTCCGCCTTGTTTACGTGAGACAGAGTATATCATGTGAATGAAATAGAACAGGAGTACTGGAAAACAGAAGAAAATATTGAAAGAATTATAACTGAAGACAATGGGATTATCAGGCGTAAAAGAACTAAAATATGATTAAAGGCAAAATTGTTTAACTCCGTACTTAGTTACTATGTGTAAATGAAAAATCTTTCTGGAACTATAGCATTTAATTTGTTGGGGACTGTATGACTTTTCTGAATAGCGACGAATGATAATAAACAATCCAGTGATGCTTGAGAGGGCGAAGTCATCGCAATGAGATATCGCTGTCATTGAAGGCCAGGGAAAACAGGTAAGAGACTCGCAATAAAACTTTCATTTAAATATTACAGTGTTCAAGAACCACTGCGCGCGCACGCCTCGGTAGCGTGGTAGTAGCATGTCTGTCTCACGTTCAAGAGGTCCCGAGTTCGAATCTTGGTCAGGGTGAGTTACCTGGATAAGGTGTTTTCCGGGGGTTTCCTTTATCCTGAAAGACGAATGTCGGGTAACTCTAGGCTCTAAGGACCCTGGACACATTTGAGCATCATTTCACCCATTCCATTCATCGTCATATATGACTTAACGTTGTAGGACGTAAATTAAAAAAAAGTCTGCGCGGCCTATAACCTCTCTTCCATCATCAGCTTTACAAAATGTCAGCACATAATACAGCCTTTTTTAATCAACTAACAACCGTAAAATTGTATAGTTATTAATTTCCACGATTATCTGTTATCATACATTTTACTGTAAATATTGTATTACATTTATACTTAAATGTTATCTACAGCCAATTTTATCAGTGTTATAATCGATATCTCACAATATCTCAAGCATAATTAAATGATGCACTTACTATAAAAACAAAAGTCACGCAGTTTCAAATAGAGTTAACTTTCAGTTCGTCTTCCGAGTAGAGGTGTTGTTTTGTTAAAGTGAACGACATTGTGAAGTCGTGTGTTGAACTCGGGCTTAAATAGTGTTAATATTACATCAAATTATTATTATGATTATTACTACTACTATTATGATCATCATCATTATTATTATATCTACACATATCCTTTTCCCAGTTGCGATCCGAGTGCGTGAACATGCCCTTCAAAGCTGGGACAAATGATTTTTCGATCAACAAACGTGAAATGATTCATTCCCAGAGCAGAAAAATTATATTTAATGTGAACAGATTTTTACGAAGGCTTTCCAATCCAGAATATATGGCAACTGTAGATTTTTCAAAATCTCAGCAATTAACTCTGTAACCTTGTGGTGTATGTGGTGTGCACACAATGTCACGAATTTGTAGTCAAACAGCTTCATCCACAGAATAACGGAGCGTCCCTGCGTTTCAATCTCCGGGAAAGACCCACGAAGTTGGAAAGCGAGTTACAGGATTGGAAACCATGCTTGCTGTTCCATTGCTGTGACGTGTGTCAAGGTAAGATTTTAGTGTTTTAGGAAGATTTAATATGTTGTTTAATTACGGGAAGAGTAGCCAAAACCTTTGCTGGCGGCTAAAACTGCTCTTATGTACAGAACTTCTGCAGGTACACGCTTGGCAACAGCGCTCCGCTTGAGCATTGGCCAGCGTTCATAAGCCTTTATCTTTTGCGAGCGGTATAATCAGATTATCAGTATATATTATATGCATATAGTATACCACAGGGAAAAAAGCCTCCGAGGGATGAGATGCAGGAGGGTTCGAAAAGTTTCCTACATCCTCCTTTAGTAGTTTATGACACCCCATATCAGTTCAGTTACAGAGCATTCAAAAAAATTCTTAAGGCTTCTACTTTTGTGAATGAATCTTCTCGGTTTTAGTGTACAGAGTGAATGCATGTTTTTAACGGTTCTGCTCCTTGTGTAGCATACGTTCTCTGTCATACACATTTGCTGTCCTTGTCGCACTGTGTGAGCGTACGCATTCCTTTCAGAGATTTACTTTGTGCTGGTGGACAGTACATGCAGTTCATTATGATAGATGAAACTTGTGGGTCAATCTCAGCCTGTTATTGCATTAATGTTATATTGTTAATTTTTGTCAAGGTTAATAAAAATATAACAAATGAAATAAAAATGTTTTAAGCATAAAGTGCTGCAAAACAAAATATTTATAGCCTTTTAAAGCTTCATAGTTTAGACTATTATTTGGTCAATTGATGAAAATTAATTATTCTTTCACACTGCCTCCACCATTCCAAAACGTGTCCTACACATTTCTAGTGTGAAAGAATAATTAATTTCCAGTAAATATTTACTTAATCACACTATACAAAGCAATATTTCCCAAAAAGCACGTTTTCCAAGTTCAGCACATATGAACCGTTTGATGCAAATATTAGAATGTCTTTGTTAAAATTTGTTTTGTGTAATTGTTAATGTCGTAGTTAAAATGTCAGTGTATTTTCCGCCATGTTGAAATGCTATTGAGAACCGCAAGCTGGAAAACAAAGGAGTGTAGGTATATATCAACAATAGTGGTGGCTGTGTAGGTGGAATGATCGCTAGCGGCACCGCACGACGCATTCCATGGCCAAGCCGGCGGTGAGCTAAACCATTGTCATGCCTAATTTTGTATCCATTCTTATCCTCAAGGTATATGAATAGGCACTTATCTGTTTCTTTTGAATAGCCCTGTGTCGCATGCCTTAGAACATCTCCACATTGCAATATGCAAATTTGTTGCGGAAGTTATGCGGATGCGGATCTCCTTTATCAAGGCGATAACCTTCCCGTATTATAAACATTACGCTTTCCTTCTTCTTCTCTACTACGTATAGTCCATTTTATAATTAAACTGACATAGAAATTGTCAGCAGTAAAGCGAAACGTCATTTGTATCACGTGGGGAATATATCAATGTATATTCTCACGTCTGTAATTGGCTAGGGTTAGATGTGAATAGATTCCTGCTGAATGCAAGCGGAGTATCAATGCGCCATATAAAGACCTTTAACTAACCAGATATATGTACTACGTATATTAAGACGACTCTACCTTTTGGGTGGAGGAACTACTGCATTCCATGCCGATATTTCACCGCAAATACATGTTTCGAGGCACCTAAACCCTAAAAGGCCCTTATTATATGTGTGTTGTGACGTCTGTGTGTGGCCTCTGTGGCCCGCATTCGAGAGGTTGAGGATTCGATTCCCATGACCGACTTCCTGACCCATGAATGTTTTTGGGATTTTCCCCGGGTCGTTACGCAATTATAGGATGGGTAATGACATCCCCTGAATTTCATCACTTCACCTTTCACTTGGTCGCTTGTTTCAGGGTTCCAAGTGTCGGAGGGAGTTCTGGAGTGTCTAAATGCTCATCCCTTGGATCCGGGATATATCGGAGTCCCGAAACTTCAGATTATGTTATATAACGCCGTAGGAGGTGGAGAACCGGTTGTATGAGCCGTCACTGAAGTGTTTAAATGTCTATCTCTTTGGGATTCTGTCTCTGATATCCTCTCTATTCCGCTCCTGCCATCCTCAGTATCCTCTCCTCCCTCCTTAACGGGGCACAGGAAAAAGAGTTGTCAGACGTTGAGGTGCCCCTCGTCCCACTATCCTAACATGCGTAAAAAATAATAACATATGCAATTGTGCCACTGGTTACACTTTAATAACTTGCGTAGAAAATAATAAGATATGCATTTGTACCACTGGACGCTCTATGGAAAATTGCGTATAAAGTACTAAGATATGTATTGGTGCTACAGGTCCCCCTAACCAAACTTGTATAGAAAATAACAAAATATGTATTTGTACCACTGGTCCACCAACATAATTTGTGTAGAAAATAATAAGATATGTAATTGTGCCACTGGTCACACTTTCGCAACTTGCGCAGAAAATAATAAGATATGCATTTGTGCCACTGGACCCTCTATCGTAAATTGCGTAGAAAATACAAAGATATGTATTTGTGCTACTGGTCCCTCTGAACTAACCTGCATAGAAAATAATCAGATATGTATTTGTGCTACTGGTCCGCCTAATCAAACTTGGGTAGAAAATAATAAGATATGTAATTGTGTTACAGGTCCCTCTAACCTAACTTGCATAGAAAATAATAAGATATGTATTGTCACCCGGGCTTTGGAACACCCTATGGAAGCAGCTGAGAGCGGAAGACAGGGGAGGTCCGTGTTAGCCACGCCTCCCCCTCGTCCGTCTTATAGTGGTGACAGGGACGGCTGGGGAAAGAAACATGATTGTGCGGTCTGTTTCTCTTTCACCTGTGTTCTGGAAATTACGGGATCCTTCATCTACTGGAACCTTCCTGTGAAAGCCAGAAGGCTGCGATATTCCTATAAAAAGGGGCTGCCGGAGCGAAGTGAAGTCAGTCAGTTAGTCAGTTAGTACGAGTGAGGACAGTTCTTGGTGTAAAAAGTTAATGAACGAAAAGATTGGGCAACGGAAGACTGTACGTAACTGTGTATGAGTATCGGAGTTGATGTATTCGCGAGTACAAGTGAAATTGTAACGGACGAACTGGTGAATTGTAATTGTGTGCAGTACGTAATTCTGTGTAATTGGCAAGTGTTAAACTGTAAGTCGGTGGAAATAAAGAACATTTTTGAGTGGTGAAATTGGACTTTTCATTTCACGAACCCACAAAGTCACACTGGTGTCAGGAAGTGGGATGATAACATCACCGAACATTACAACCATGGACGCGGCATTGGAAAAATTTTTGGAGAAGATGATGGAAATGAAGGCCGAATTAATAACGAAAATAGAAGCGGCAAATAACAACCTGGCCGCAAAGCTGGAAGAAATGAAGACGGCCAACGACAACATCACCGCGGAACTGAAACAAATGAAGATGGCCAACGACAACATCACCGAGAAGATGGAAGAAATGAAGGCCGAGTTAACCACAGAAATGAGAGCAGCGAACGGCAGTCTGGCCACGGAAATGAAGGCGGCGAACGAGGCTCTCGCCGCAAAGTTTGAGGAACGGTTGGCCGGCGTGAGGGATGACGTCACGAATCTGGGCAGGCGGAAGGGTCAAGTAGACGACCGCCTTAATGATTTAGAGGAAAAGGCCGACAACATCGCAAAAGCCCTCACCCGCCTGACGGAGGAAAACCGGCCTTATGTGTGGACGGAGGACGCCGAAGACGCTTTCCAGCACCCGAAGGAGACCCTGTGCAGTGCTCCAATTTTGGGTTTCCCACAACCGGGTGGCGCCTTCATTGTGGACACCGACGCTAGCGACCATTACATTGGATGTGTCCTATCGCAGATCCAGGACGGCCATGAGCGCACAAGAGTGAAAGAGAAGGAGCGTGCCGCAGCAGTCCGAGTAGTTGTGGCAGTGCCTGCTGAAGGCTGGGATAGCGCAGGCCTGAGCAGGGAGCAGCTGGCGGACGCAGACTTGGGGCCACTCTTGAGGGAAGTGGAGGCAGGGATGGGACCAACCTGGGAGGACATCGCACCGAGGAGCGCCACCTACAAGTCGTACTGGGCCCAATGGGACTCGTTGAAGACCAGAGGGGGCGTGCTGTTCCGGGTATGGGAGTCACCCGATGGGAAGGCGCAGAGAGAACAGTTGGTACTCCCCCGGAGTAAGGTCCCGGAAGTCTCAAAGGAAGTGCACGCCGGTACTTCAGGAGGACACCTGGGAGCGAACCGTATGATTCACAAACTACGGCAGCGCTACTTCTGGCTCAGACTCCGGGCAGATGCTGGTGGTACACCTGGACCGCCTAGCACGCTACGATGGTGCTGTTCGGGGCGAACAGCTTTGAGGAGGGAGCAGTGTCACCCGGGCTCTGGAACACCCTATGGAAGCAGCTGAGAGCGGAAGACAGGGGAGGTCCGTGTTAGCCACGCCTCCCCCTCGTCCGTCTTATAGTGGTGACAGGGACGGCTGGGGAAAGAAACATGATTGTGCGGTCTGTTTCTCTTTCACCTGTGTTCTGGAAATTACGGGATTCTTCATCTACTGGAACCTTCCTGTGAAAGCCAGAAGGCGCGATATTCCTATAAAAAGGGGCTGCCGGAGCGAAGTGAAGTCAGTCAGTTAGTCAGTTAGTGCGAGTGAGGACAGTTCTTGGTGTAAGAAGTTAATGAACGAAAAGATTGTGCAACGGAAGACTGTACGTAACTGTGTATGAGTATCGGAGTTGATGTAATCGCGAGTACAAGTGAAATTGTAACGGACGAACTGGTGAATTGTAATTGTGTGCAGTACGTAATTCTGTGTAATTGGCAAGTGTTAAACTGTAAGTCGGTGGAAATAAAGAACATTTTTGAGTGGTGAAATTGGACTTTTCATTTCACGAACCCACAAAGTCACAGTATTTGTGCCACTGGTGCCCCTAAACTAACCTGCATAGAAATTAATAAGATATGTAATTGTATTACAGGTCCCTCTAACCTAACTTGCATAGAAAATAATAACATATGATTTTGTGCTACTGATTCCCCTAACAAAATTTGGGTAGAAAATAATAAGGCCACTGGTCCCACTTTCCTAACTTGCGAAGCAAATAATAAGTAATGTGATTGTGCCACTGGTCCCACTTTCCTAACTTGCGTGGAAAATAATAAGATATGTAATTGTGCCACTGGTCCCACTTTCCTAACTTGCGTAGAAGATAATAAGTAATGTAATTGTGCCACTGGTCCCACCTTCCTAACTTGCGTAGAAAATAATAAGATATGTATTTGTGCCACTGGTCCCACTTTCCTAACTTGCGTAGAAGATAATAAGATATGTATTTGTGCCACTGGTCCCACTTTCCTAACTTGCGTAGAAAATAATAAGATATGTATTTGTGCCACTGGTCCCACCTTCCTAACTTGCGTAGAAAATAATAAGATATGTATATGTGCCACTGGTCCCACTTTCCTAACTTGCGTAGAAAATAATAAGATATGTATTTGTGCCACTGGTCCCACTTTCCTAACTTGCGTAGAAGATAATAAGATATGTATTTGTGCCACTGGTCCCACCTTCCTAACTTGCGTAGAAAATAATAAGATATGTATTTGTGCCACTGGTCCCACTTTCCTAACTTGCGTAGAAGATAATAAGATATGTATTTGTGCCACTGGTCCCACTTTCCTAACTTGCGTAGAAAATAATAAGTAATGTAATTGTGCCACTGGTCCCACTTTCCTAACTTGCGTAGAAGATAATAAGTAATGTAATTGTGCCACTGGTCCCACTTTCCTAACTTGCGTAGAAGATAATAAGTAATGTATTTGTGCCACTGGTCCCACTTTCCTAACTTGCGTAGAAGATAATAAGATATGTAATTGTGCCACTGGTCCCACTTTCCTAACTTGCGTAGAAGATAATAAGATATGTAATTGTGTCACTGGTCCCGCTTTCCCAACTTGCGTAGAACATAATAAGATATGTATTTGTGCCACTGGTCCCACTTTCCTAACTTGCGTAGAAGATAGTAAGATATGTAATTGTGTCACTGGTCCCACTTTCCCAACTTGCGTAGAAAATAATAAGATATGTATTTGTGCCACTGGTCCCACTTTCCCAACTTGCGTAGAAAATAATAAGATATGTAATTGTGTCACTGGTCCCACCTTCCCAACTTGCGTAGAAAATAATAAGATATGTAATTGTGTCACTGGTCCCACTTTCCTAACTTGCGTAGAAAATAATAAGATATGTATATGTGCCACTGGTCCCACCTTCCTAACTTGCGTAGAAAATAATAAGATATGTATATGTGCCACTGGTCCCACCTTCCTAACTTGCGTAGAAAATAATAAGATATGTATATGTGCCACTGGTCCCACCTTCCTAACTTGCGTAGAAAATAATAAGATATGTAATTGTGTCACTGGTCCCACCTTCCCAACTTGCGTAGAAAATAATAAGAATTGTATATGTGCCACTGGTCCCACCTTCCTAACTTGCGTAGAAAATAATAAGATATGTATATGTGCCACTGGTCCCACCTTCCTAACTTGCGTAGAAAATAATAAGATATGTAATTGTGTCACTGGTCCCACCTTCCCAACTTGCGTAGAAAATAATAAGATATGTATATGTGCCACTGGTCCCACCTTCCTAACTTGCGTAGAAAATAATAAGATATGTATTTGTGCCACTGGTCCCACCTTCCTAACTTGCGTAGAAAATAATAAGATATGTATATGTGCCACTGGTCCCACCTTCCTAACTTGCGTAGAAAATAATAAGATATGTATTTGTGCCACTGGTCCCACTTTCCTAACTTGCGTAGAAAATAATAAGATATGTATATGTGCCACTGGTCCCACCTTCCTAACTTGCGTAGAAAGTAATAAGATATGTATTTGTGCCACTGGTCCCACCTTCCTAACTTGCGTAGAAAATAATAAGATATGTATATGTGCCACTGGTCCCACCTTCCTAACTTGCGTAGAAAATAATAAGATATGTATTTGTGCCACTGGTCCCACCTTCCTAATTTGCGTAGAAAATAATAAGATATGTATATGTGCCACTGGTCCCACCTTCCTAACTTGCGTAGAAAATAATAAGATATGTATTTGTGCCACTGGTCCCACCTTCCTAACTTGCGTAGAAAATAATAAGATATGTAATTGTGTCACTGGTTCCACCTTCCTAACTTGCGTAGAAAATAATAAGATATGTATTTGTGCCACTGGTCCCACCTTCCTAACTTGCGTAGAAAATAATAAGATATGTATATGTGCCACTGGTCCCACCTTCCTAACTTGCGTAGAAAATAATAAGATATGTATTTGTGCCACTGGTCCCACTTTCCTAACTTACGTAGAAAATAATAAGATATGTATATGTGCCACTGGTCCCACCTTCCTAACTTGCGTAGAAAATAATAAGATATGTATATGTGCCACTGGTCCCACTTTCCTAACTTACGTAGAAAATAATAAGATATGTATTTGTGCCACTGGTCCCACCTTCCTAACTTGCGTAGAAAATAATAAGATATGTATTTGTGCCACTGGTCCCACCTTCCTAACTTGCGTAGAAAATAATAAGATATGTATATGTGCCACTGGTCCCACCTTCCTAACTTGCGTAGAAAATAATAAGATATGTATTTGTGCCACTGGTCCCACCTTCCTAACTTGCGTAGAAAATAATAAGATATGTATATGTGCCACTGGTCCCACCTTCCTAACTTGCGTAGAAAATAATAAGATATGTATTTGTGCCACTGGCCCACTTTCCTAACTTGCGTAGAAGATAGTAAGATATGTAATTGTGCCACTGGTCCCAGTTTCTAACTTGCGTAGAAAATAATAAGATATGTATTTGCCACTGTTTCACTAAACTAACTTGGGCAAAAAATAATAAGATCTGTATATGTTTCTCTGGTCCCACCTTACAACTTCAATAGAAAATAGTTACATACATATTTGTGACACTGGTCCCACCCACTTATATCCAACAGAAAATAATAAAATGTGTATTTGTGCCACAGGTCCTACTAAGCTAACATAGGCAGAAATTAACAAGATATGTATTTCTGTCACTAGTCTCACTAAATTTACGTAGGCAGAAAGTAATAAGTTATCTATTTTTGCCACTGGTCTCACTCACTTAAATTCAGCACAAAATAAGATATGCTACTGGTCCTTCTTACCTAATTTCAGCAGAAAGTAAAAAGATATATATTTACGCTACTGGTCCCACTATCGTATCTTGCGCTGAAAATAATAAGTTATGTATTTGCTCCACTGGTTCACTAATCTAAAATAGGCAGAAAATGATAAGATATGCATTTGTACCTCTGGTCCCACTAACCTAAATTCGGTAGAAAAGAGTAATATATGCTTTTGTGCCGCTGGTCCCACTAACCTAAATTCGGTAGAAAAGAGTAATATATGCATTTGTGCCGCTGGTCCCACCAACCTAAATGCGGTAGAAAAAAGTAATATATGCTTTTGTGCCGCTGGTCCCACTAACCTAAATTCGGTAGAAAAGAGTAATATATGCTTTTGTGCCGCTGGTCCCACTAACCTAAATTCGGTAGAAAAGAGTAATATATGCTTTTGTGCCGCTGGTCCCACCAACCTAAATTCGGTAGAAAAAAATAATATATGCATTTGAATCCCTGGTCCCACTAACCTAAATTCGGTTGAAAATAATAAGATATGCATTTGTATCGCTGGTCCCACTAACCTAAATTCGGTTGAAAATAATTAGACATGCATTTGTATCACTGGTCCCACTAACCTAAATTCGGTTGAAAATAATAAGATATGCATTTGTATCACTTGTCCCACTAACCTAAATTCGGTTGAAAATAATAAGATATGCATTTGTATCACTTGTCCCACCAACCTAAATTCGGTAGAAAAGAGTAATATATGCATTTGAATCCCTGGTCCCACTAACCTAAATTCGGTTGAAAATAATAAGACATGCATTTGTATCACTGGTCCCACTAACCAAAATTCGGTTGAAAATAATAAGACATGCATTTCTATCACTGGTCCCACTAACCTAAATTCGGTTGAAAATAATAAGACATGCATTTGTATCACTGGTCCCACTAACCTAAATTCGGTAGAAAAGAGTAATATATGCATTTGTATCACTGGTCCCACTAACCTAAATTCGGTTGAAAATAATAAGACATGCATTTGTATCACTGGTCCCACTAACCTAAATTCGGCTGAAAATAATAAGACATGCATTTGTATCACTGGTCCCACTAACCTAAATTCGGTTGAAAATAATAAGACATGCATTTGTATCACTTGTCCCACTAACCTAAATTCAGTTGAAAGTAATAAGACATGCATTTGTATCACTGGTCCCACTAACCTAAATTCGGTTGAAAATAATAAGACATGCATCTGTATCACTGGTCCCACTAACCTAAATCGGTTGAAAATAATAAGATATGCATTTGTATCACTGGTCCCACTAACCTAAATTCGTTAGAAAAAAATAAGATATGCATTTGTATCGCTGGTCCCACTAACCTAAATTCGGTAGAAAAAAATAAGACATGCATTTGTATCGCTGGTCCCACTAACCTAAATTCGGTAGAAAAAAAATAAGATATGCATTTGTATCGCTGGTCCCACTAACCTAAATTCGTTAGAAAAAAATATGATATGCATTTGTATCGCTGGTCCCACTAACCTAAATTCGGTAGAAAAAAATAAGATATGCATTTGTATCGCTTGTCCCACTAACCTAAATTCGGTAGAAAAAAATAAGATATGCATTTGTATCGCTGGTCCCACTAACCTAAATTTGGTAGAAAAAATATGATATGCATTTGTATCACTGGTCCCACTAACCTAAATTCGGTTGAAAATAATAAGATATGCATTTGTATCGCTTGTCCCACTAACCTAAATTCGTTAGAAAATAATAAGATATGCATTTGTATCGCTTGTCCCACTAACCTAAATTCGGTAGAAAAAAATATGATATGCATTTGTATCACTGCTCCCACTAACCTAAATTCGGTAGAACATAATAAGATATGCATGTGTACCACTGCTCCCACTAACCTAAATTCGGTAGAAAAAAATAAGATATGCATTTGTATCGCTGGTCCCACTAACCTAATTCGGTAGAAAAAAATAAGATATGCATTTGTGTCACTTGTCCCACTAACCTAAATTTGGTAGAAAAAAATATGATATGCATTTGTATCACTGGTCCCACTAACCTAAATTTGGTAGAAAAAAATATGATATGCATTTGTATCGCTTGTCCCACTAACCTAAATTCGTTAGAAAATAATAAGATATGCATTTGTATCGCTGGTCCCACTAACCTAAATTCGTTAGAAAATAATAAGATATGCATTTGTATCGCTGGTCCCACTAACCTAAATTCGTTAGAAAATAATAAGATATGCATTTGTATCGCTTGTCCCACTAACCTAAATTCGTTAGAAAATAATAAGATATGCATTTGTATCTCTTGTCCCACTAACCTAAATTCGGTAGAAAAAAATAAGATATGCATTTGTATCGCTGGTCCCACTAACCTAAATTTGGTAGAAAAAAATATGATATGCATTTGTATCACTGGTCCCACTAACCTAAATTCGGTTGAAAATAATAAGATATGCATTTGTATCACTGCTCCCACTAACCTAAATTCGGTAGAAAATAATAAGATATGAATTTGTATCGCTTGTCCCACTAACCTAAATTCGTTAGAAAATAATAAGATATGCATTTGTATCGCTTGTCCCACTAACCTAAATTCGTTAGAAAATAATAAGATGTGCATTTGTATCGCTGGTCCCACTAACCTAAATTCGGTAGAAAAAAATAAGATATGCATTTGTATCGCTGGTCCCACTAACCTAAATTCGGTAGAAAAAAATAAGATATGCGTTTGTATCGCTGGTCCCACTAACCTAAATTCGGTAGAAAAAAATAAGATTTGCATTTGTATCACTGGTCCCACTAACCTAAATTCGGTAGAAAAAAATAAAATATGCATTTGTATCACTGGTCCCACTAACCTAAATTCGGTTGAAAATAATAAGATATGCATGTGTATCGCTGGTCCAACTAACCTAAATTCGGTAGAAAAAAATAAAATATGCATTTGTATCACTGCTCCCACTAACCTAAATTCGGTAGAAAAAAATATGATATGCATTTGTATCGCTGGTCCCACTAACCTAAATTCGGTAGAAAAAAATAAGATATGCATTTGTATCGCTGGTCCCACTAACCTAAATTTGGTAGAAAAAAATATGATATGCATTTGTATCACTGGTCCCACTAACCTAAATTTGGTAGAAAAAAATATGATATGCATTTGTGTCGCTTGTCCCACTAACCTAAATTCGTTAGAAAATAATAAGATATGCATTTGTATCGCTGGTCCCACTAACCTAAATTCGTTAGAAAATAATAAGATATGCATTTGTATCGCTGGTCCCACTAACCTAAATTCGTTAGAAAATAATAAGATATGCATTTGTATCGCTTGTCCCACTAACCTAAATTCGTTAGAAAATAATAAGATATGCATTTGTATCGCTTGGCCCACTAACCTAAATTCGGTAGAAAAAAATAAGATATGCATTTGTATCGCTGGTCCCACTAACCTAAATTTGGTAGAAAAAAATATGATATGCATTTGTATCACTGGTCCCACTAACCTAAATTCGGTTGAAAATAATAAGATATGCATTTATATCACTGCTCCCACTAACCTAAATTCGGTAGAAAATAATAAGATATGCATTTGTATCGCTTGTCCCACTAACCTAAATTCGTTAGAAAATAATAAGATATGCATTTGTATCGCTTGTCCCACTAACCTAAATTCGTTAGAAAATAATAAGATATGCATTTGTATCGCTGGTCCCACTAACCTAAATTCGGTAGAAAAAAATAAGATATGCATTTGTATCGCTGGTCCCACTAACCTAAATTCGGTAGAAAAAAATAAGATATGCGTTTGTATCGCTGGTCCCACTAACCTAAATTCGGTAGAAAAAAATAAGATATGCATTTGTATCGCTGGTCCCACTAACCTAAATTCGGTAGAAAAAAATAAAATATGCATGTGTACCACTGGTCCCACTAACCTTAACTCGGTGAAAAAAATAAGATATGCATTTGTACCACTGGTCCCACTAACCTGACTCTGGCAGAAAATAATGAGATTTGTATTTGTGTCATTGGTCCCACAATGCTGACTCTGGCAGAAAATAATAAGATTTGTTTTTGTGCCACTGGTCCCACTAACCTGACGCTGGTAGAAAATAATAAGATTTGTATTGGTGCCTCTGGTCCCATTCACTAACTTCAGCAGAAAATAATAAGATATGTATTTGTGCCACTGGTCCCACTAACCTGACTCTGGCAGAAAATAATAAGATTTGTATTGGTGCCACTGGTTCCACTCACTAACTTCAGCAGAAAATAATAAGATTTGTATTTGTGCCACTGGTCCCACTCACTAACTTCAGCAGAAAATAATAAGATATGTATTTGTGCCACTGGTCCCACTAACCTGACTGTGGCAGGAAATAATAAGATTTGTATTTGTGCCACTGGTGTCACTGGTTTCACTGGTGCCGCTGATCTAACTTCAGCAGAAGATAATAAGATATATGTTGGTGCCACTGGTCCCACTCACCTGAATTCGGCAGAAAATAATAAGATATGTATCTATGCCGCTGTTTGCCCTAGCCTATCTTTGGCAGAAGAAAATAAAATATGTATTTGTTTCACTGGTCCCACCAACCTTATTTATTCAGAAAATAGTAAGACATGGATTTTGCCCATGTCTCATTATCTTTGCTTCGGCAGATAATAATAAGAGATGCATTTGTTTCACTGCTCCAACTTACCTAGCTTCAGCAGAAAGTAATATGATATGATATGCATATGTGGCCCTGGACCCACTAACCTAACTTTGGCAGAAAGTAATTAGGTATCCATTTGTGCCAGTTGGTTCATTAACCTAGATTCGGCAGAAAGAATTTTGGGACATGTAATTTTGCCACTGGTCCCAGAGACAGAGGGTAATAAGATATGTATTTTTGAAACTTGTCTCACTCACCTAAACTAGGCCGAATATAATAAGGTAATTACTCCTACCATTGGTCCTGCTCAGCTGAGTTCGTCATATAATAGTAACATATACCTATATGTGCTACTGGTCTACTCAGGTATACTTGGATACAAAATAATGAGGTATGAAATGGGACCGTTGGTGCCACCGACTTCACTTTAGCAGAAATTGCGGTATGTATTGGTGTCATTAGTCACATGGAACCCACTTTGAAGGTTATTAATGTTTAATGTAGTTGGGCTTTTGGTCCCACGTACCTCACTTTAGCAGAAGGTTGGGTATTTATTTTTTCCATTGTTGCCTCTCACTTCACTTTGGCAGAAAATGTGGTTTTTATTTTTTGCAATTGTCTCCACTGACCTCACTTCTTTGGAAGTTATGTACTTGCCCTTAGGTTCTATAGAACTCAGGTCGGCAAGATTTAATGTGGAATGTATTTGTCTCTTGTCAGGGCCAATTTTGGTTGAAAAAATGAGGCAGGTATCTTTGTCTTTGAAACATTCACCTCAGTTAGGATGAAAAAGGGTGTGTATTGGTGCCATTGGTTTCCACTATGCTCAGTTAAGAAGAAAATAATACAGTATGTATCTGTGACATTGATTCCACAGGTCTCAATTAAGCAGAAAATAAAGAAATATATTAGTGTGCCAGTTTTCCCATTTACCTCAGTTAAATGGAAAATAAACAAGTGTGCATTTGTGCCGTTGCTTTCATGGATCTCAGTTTGGCAGAATGATTACAGGTGTTGTGATTTGATTTCCGTTTATCTCATTTTTGTAGAATTTTATATTTCTGTTTCTTTTATCGTGTCCTTTGATCTCATAGAGAGACGAAAAATACGAATTCAAAGGAGTTACTCCGGCCAACACCAAGTTTGGAGTGTCATGTCCGATATCACCAGCTATCTTAGCTCCCCATTTCCTGTTGAAGCTGAGAGGCTCTGGTCCTGTGCTTGAGACTTAAAATGCGCCTCTCAATGGTGGCATGAAACTTGGGGGCGTTTCGCAACCACGTACCAAAGTGCCAGGCTCTGCCATTCTACAGGATGAGATAAAAAAAAGGAAAACAGTGACAACGCTCAGTATGTTGTACAGGACGGCAAACGGATCATTTTCCAAGCGGCAACCCATGTCCGGAAACGCATGACTTGGGCGCAGTAAGCCATCAAGGTGTCCGTTCACTTGTCGTCAGTACTACGAACAAACGGTATGCTGCACAAAGCAGCTTAACGTAACAAACGGGGTTCACACTGGGTATGTTCAATGTCAATGCAGAGCCTTCATTGGTGGTGCTGAGCTACAGGTACATGCTCTAATAAGTGTGGTTGTCCTGAAGGAATGGCAATCGTGCAATGAGGTCTTCATCTGACGTATACTGTGGTTTTCATACTATCCCACAGAAAATAGTCCAGTGGTGTCAGATTTGGTAATCGTGCTGGCCATGGAACTGGTCCGCATCTACCAATCCATTGATTGGGGTATGTAATGTTTAGATTTTTTCAAAGTGTGCTGGAGTACCGTCATGTTGCAGCCACATACCTGCCGAATGTGTAGTAGGACGTCCTTCGATAAGGTAGGCAAGATATCTCTAAGAAATGCGAATAGATCAGTCCTATTATTCTGTTT
>CM060950.1:58344120-58473797 GCA_030765055.1 Mantis religiosa
TTCAAATGAAAGCTACCTATGATACTTGTACACATCAATTGAGGAGGTGACATGAGCAGAGTTACCTGTAATAGTTATAACATAAAGTGAAACACAGAAGTATTTTGAATACAGAATCATACTCATGAAACATGGCACGATTATGAGCATGACTTCTGTGTACGAGTAACATAAAACAAAACACAGAAAATATTGAATCCAAAATTGTATTTGATAATCTCACTAAAAACCAAGGAACTCACAGAGCTGGGTTCCTATGTGTGAACATAACTGAAACCAAAACATAGAAATCTCTTGAGTCTAGAATTCACATTCAGGAATTGAGTAGCATAAGCTATCACAGTGACTGTGAGCATCACTTCGGGGAAAAAAACATATAGAATTTTCTTGAATTCATGTTCACGTTTGATACTCCTATTTATTAATCTAGTTGCTAGCGTGCACGATACAGGCTCTCTCATTTCAACTGATATTCACAACTGTATTGCAAATAGACGATTTATGTATACATATTCTAAATGTAACCATAGGCATCACGGTTTTGGTCAGGGTGAGTTACCTGGATAATGTTTTCTTCTAGAGTTTTCTCTTATTCTTCAAGACGAATGTCGGGTAACTCTAAGCTCCCTGGACTCTTTACTCATTTGAGCATCATTTCACCCAAATCGTTCACCGTCCGACATGACTTAACTTTGGAGGACGTAAATTTTAAAAAAAAATCATGGTTAGCACGGAGGCGTCATTAATTGTATTGAAAGGAAGGGGGAAAGAAGAAACTGACTAAAACTCACAGTTTAACTCAATTAAAGGGATCTACTATAGAACACCTTTGTTGGCAGGTGTCTACCTATATGAAATGAGTATACTCAGCCTCCTGTCTCCTGTGATGTTCATAGGCGTTGTCCCTGAATTCAAATCCAATATATTGAAAATATTCAATGCCATAGACAACTTTTTGCTGCGACTTACTATGCTGTCCCAGTCTTCCAGGTGCGTATCTCATTGTATATGAGAACCGCTAAGTGGTTTATCTGGCAACATACGAGTCAGTTGGAGAATTTAATGTCATGTCGGCATGTTGGCCATAGTAGCTCAATGGGTAAGAGCACCCGGAGGGAGACCGGGAGATTTGCGGTTCAAATCTCGGCTATGAAATTGAATTTTTCAGTCTGGCTCTACTCATCCAAATCATGGTCTACATACGGCTAGTGTGGAAAAATGATTAATTTTCATCAATTTACCTAAAAAATACCTAAATTATTCCCATATTACTTGCTGCGTATGATGTTCAGGAGTACTTGTGCCCGACTGAAGCTATTGCACATGGATTTTGCTCCTTGAATGTTCTCCAGAAAGGAATGGCAGCATCTGCTAGAGCAAATTTTCGCTGATTTCCTCTACATGCCTAAAACAACCTAAATGGTGTCGAAGCTGGTTATTTGTTGGCTTCAGCCTTCTATGCTTTGCTTCTTCGACTGAGATAATGTTATTTAAATTTACGGAAATATCGATATCGATAGATTTACTGCCACATACCGAGTGGGATGGCTCAGGCGGTTTCGTCTGTGCCCCGCATTCAGGAGGCCCGGGTTCGATTCCCGGTGATGACCTACCTGAACCATGGGTTTTTCGGGAGTTTCGCGGCTAGCCAGGCGAATACTGGATAGGTTAATTACATCTCTCGAATTTTCTGTCCCTCCATATCATCTCAAATATCAGTTTAAATCATCTCTCATCTGGTGGTCTTTTTCAGGGCAGAAGTGTCGACTTTCGATCTCCGGGCCGATCTGATGGGCTGTTTCTGGTATTGCTCTACTGGAAAGATCCCTGGAGATGGCCGTTTGGTGCTTCCAGGTTATAAGACAGAAATTCCATGAGCTTCCGAGTAGACCTCACTCAGCGTCGTTTCTGGACCACGGCGGGTGGGATGCCAGTTGTATTGGCCTGCCGGGAGAGCTTCTAACTGGTAAATAGTAGGGACCCTGCCATCTGCACTGTCATGACTCCTAGAATTAGCCGCCCTCTATCTCCTCTCGCTTCATCCTTCCTCTCGGGGATCCCCCACACGGAGTTTAGGTACAGTAAGCCACAGGTTTTGGTGCCAAATCCACTCTGTAGTAATCCTAATCCTAAGCCTACTGCCATCTTAAAATAAACTGTAAGGCTAAGTTTCGACCTGGCAACGCGAACAATGCCCCGATATTTGCTCGTGTCTCTTGTTCCTGTATTTGATTCAAGCAAGCGAGGTGGCGGTGAAGTGTGGGGCTTGTATCCGGAAGATCTCGTGTTCGATTCCCGTTGACTGTGCATTCTGACCTAAGAAAGTTTGTAGTTTCGCTGATCAGTAGGCAAATGCTATGGTAGTTTCTCATTTGCCATGATTTCCTTCCAATCATATCCCCTTAAAATCCGTTCCCGTCTCATGTTACAGGTGCACTTCAAAGTTTGGCGACGTATAACAGTGAATGTTTTCTCAAAGTAAAGAATATCCCCCGTGGACACTGAAAGATCACCTGGTTGACTGGTCGTTCATCGCTCTCTCTGGGCAGCTTCTATAGTCGGACGGGTCTCTGAACTTGGAAATATACGCACTGGGAAATACCTCTTGTATTCCAGGAGGGAGGAATTCGATAATATTGAAATGAATCAGTGGTTAATACATAGAAAACACGTTCTATGATTCCTAAGACTGGAATGATTAATACAGCCTTAGACAAAATGAATAAATGAATGAATGTATGAATGAATGGAGGAAGGAAGGAAAGAAAGAAGCGAGGGAGCGAGAGAGGGAAGAAGGAAAGAAGGAAGGAAGGAGGGAAGTAGGGAAGGAAGGAAAGAGGGGAAGGAGGGAAGGAAGGAAGGGGGAAGGGAGGGAAAGAGAGGGAGGAATGGAGGAAGGAAGGAGGGAAGGAGAGAATGAGGGAATGAGGAAGGGAAGGAGGGAAGGACGGAAAGAAGGAGGGAAGGAAGGAGGGAAGGACGGAAGGAAGGAGGGAAGGAAGGAGGGCAGGAGGGAAGAAAGGAAGGACAGAAGGAAGGAGGGAAGGACGGAAGGAAGGAGGGAAGAAGGGGGGAAGGAAGGAGGGAAGGACGGAAGGAAGGAGGGAGGGAAGGAAGGAGGGCAGGAGGGAAGAAAGGAAGGACGGAAGGAAGGAGGGAAGGAAGGAGGGAAGGACGGAAGGAAGGAAGGAGGGAAGGAAGGAGGGCAGGGGGAAGAAAGGAAGGACGGAAGGAAGGAGGGAAGGAAGACAGGAAGGACGTAAGGAAGGAGGGAAGGAAGGAGGGAAGGACGGAAGGAAGGAAGGAGGGAAGGAAGGAGGGAAGGACGGAAGGAAGGAGGGAGGGAAGGAAGGAGGGCAGGAGGGAAGAAAGGAAGGACGGCAGGAAGGAGGGAAGGAAGAAAGGAACGGAAGGAAGGATGGAAGGAAGGAGGGAAGGATGGAAGGAAGGAGGGAAGGAGGGAAGGAAGGAAGGACGGAAGGAAGGAGGGAAGAAGGGAAGGAAGAGGGAAGGATGGAGGGAAGGAGTGAAGGACGGAAGGAAGGAGGGAAGTAAGGAAGAAAGTAGGGAAGGAGGGAATGGGGGAAGGAAGGAGCGAAGGAAGGAGGAAGGAAGGAGGGAAGGACGGAAGGAAGGGAGGGAGGGAGCGAGGACGGAAGGAAGGAGGGAAGGAGGGAGGGAATGAATGAAGGAATAAGCAGCTACCAGAAACTAAGTTCGATTCGGAAAACTTCATAAGTATTCCCATATTCGAATTCGGAAGCTCTTGTACGTGAGGCAGACGTTGCAAAGTAAAGTTAAAATGTTTTGTAGACATTTATTTTATTCCTGTTTTCAGAGTTTCTGATTTGTAAAATGTAAGTACTAAATATAATTGCTTCTACCGATTTACGAAACATTGAACCAAATGCGAATTAGCATAACGGATAAAAGATTGTATTTCAAAGAGATGTGTTAAGTGCACATCCTAATATTACGCGGCACAACAACAACTGCTACTATTATGCTGATGCAGAAACGGTTGAAATAGTTTTTTTTTTTCAAATAAGAGTTAAGAATATAGTTATAATGTTAACGAATTTTAATATATGCTTAATATCACATTGTGAATAACATTTAAACCATAAAGGACATATCTAATATTTAAGCTATTACCTCGTGTTAGATGATACGTTAACTTATATCAACTAAGTAGGTTAAGATCCTAGAGGATATGGTGTAGTGTCGCCTGTTAATACACGAAAGGCCACACGCAGTAATGTTTACATACAGTGCAAACGAAGGTCAAGTGAAATCACTCCCGCAAGCGGAAACATTTTGGACTGGGTTTGAACTCGATGACTATAGGGCCAAGTAAGTATCCGGGTTGGTGGGGATTCCCAGATTGCTCCTGAATACCGTGACATACTGTCTTGTAACAACGCTTGGCGTAACGAAATTACAAAGCTTTTAACTTCAATGACGACGGTAGATGTTGTCTGCTTCTTGCTGCTGGATCTTGATCTATTTTTTTATGATTACACAGATTGGAGAATACCATCACCAGGATCTACTGAATAATGAGTCTGAGTTCTTTTCATCTCTCTGTCAAAACTGAATAGACGAAGCTTTACATAGACGAGTAAATAGCAGAGATGACCGTGTCATGCTGACGTTTATGTAGATAACAAAAACAGCCGATATGCTTTTGGTTTTTGGCTCAGGCCCACAACGGTTTAGTTTCCAAGTTTCTTAAGTTAAAGATTTTGCCTCAAATAATTCTACCACTTCAGAGCTGCAGCTAAATCAATGGAAGTTGAAACACCTAATTCCTTTCGGAACGAGAAAGTTAACGTTAAAGGCAAAACAAAGGGTTAAAAGACGTAAAATACAAAGCCATCAGCGATTTGTTAAGTACCTTGAGTGGAAGTGTTAAATATAAGAAAATACTCGTGGAAACTAAACTCAAAAAACGAATCATTTGGTTTCATTACGGATAACACATTCACCCGGAAAGTGGTGCGGGGGCAAAAATCTCTTTTGTGTTTATTACACACACTCTGTCTGCACAAACACACGCGCACATATCCATACAAGTGCATAAATATTCACATTAACACGTACACTCAACCTAGTGGGATGGATCAGGCTGTTTCGCCTGTGTCCCGCATTCGGGAGGCCCGGATTCGATTCCCGTGGCCGATCCACCTGAACCATGTGTTTCTTCGGGGGTTTTCCCATGTCGCTAGGTGAATGCCGGGTAGGTGAATTACGTCCTCCGAATTTCTTGTCCTTCCATTTCACCTCCATTATAATTTCACGTCTTCTCTCATCTGGTGGTCTCTTTCAGGGTAGAAGTGTCGGCGGAAGTAGGCACTGCATGGTGAGATGATATGATCTCAGGTAAACGCTTTCCCCAATGGCAGGGTGGACTTTGGTCTTCAAGGTGGCCTAGTGGGCCGATTCAGAAACGAGGCAGGCGGAATGCCAGTTATCCAAGCCTGCCTGGAGTGTTCTGATTCTTGGTAGGCGGCCTCTGTCTCCGAACTAGCCTCGTAACTGTTTCGAGGTCACGGTAGATGGGATGATGATTGTCCTAAACCCACCGCTGGGGCGCTTGTACTGGTAAAGTGTAGGGAACTTGCCCTCTGTACTGTAGTGACTCCTTGGGTTCGGCCACCCTCTGTCTCCTCTCACCTCATTCTCCCTCCCGGGAGTGACCCACTTGGGTTATAGGTACAAAAGACCAGTCTGATCGAGTTATCGAATCCTCTCCGTACAATCCAATCAAATCCAATCACGCAAACGTTAATACTATCATACAAGAATACTTGCACTATCACAAACACTTACATGCCAACACATAATGGTAAATTTTCACATTCACCATTATCATACAACCAAGGCGGCCCGGTTCCGATCCCAGGCGACCGCAAAGTGAGATTCGTGGTAGAAAACACGGCGCTGGGGCGGGTTTTCTCCGGGACCTCCGGTTTGCCCCACCATCTCATTCCACCGGTGCTCCATCTTCATCTCATGTATCATCAGTGTCACCGCTTGCGGTGCCGTATGTAGTAAAAGCGGGCGTTAAACACTACACATTACATTTCACATTATCACGCACACTCGTCATCACACATCATATACGTTCACATACACACACTATCAGTCGTCCTGTGTGGTCTAGGGGTATTATGATCGCCTCTGATTCCGAGATCACAGGTTCAATCCCAGCATAGGACGATGGATTTTCGGACTAAAAGCCCTTAGCATCGCTTTATTCGGAAGGGAAGTAAAGCCGGTGGTCACATACCATAAATTTTACGGCACATATAAAATCCTCTAGCCTGATAGTCTTATGAGCAAAACCAGGCGGTTTCACGCCTAATATGAAATGTGACACTGAGAACCACATATCATAAAGAAAATTCATAATAAAAAACTCAGTTTCAATTACTCACACGTTCATAGTCATGCACAATCGCACACACTCATATACAGACAATTGCAAACTATCACAGACACTCACAAAGCACTCCCAATTTCACATACTCTCACATCTAACAGCAAATTCGCACCATACGCACATCTATCGCTAACACAGGTGAAAATTTAAAAGGCTCTCCTGATGAGCAGCAGAAAACATGCACAGCAGGACTAACGTATGGCGCCATAAATTCTTTTCTGTATACACTTGGTAAGTTGATTGCCATTGTATCTCTGTGTGGACCTCTTTTAGTTCCATAAAGCTGTGGAAGAATCTTGTGATTTCTACTTCCAGGGAGGTCTGATGACCTTCGCGATATCTAGTTCGATAAGTTTGTAATGGCCTTCAAAAATTTGGTTCCATAAAGGTGTGGAAGAATCTTGTGATCTGTACTTCCAGAGAGGTGTGAAGATGTTTGTGATATCTAGCCCCAAAAAGTTGAGATGGGCTTCATATCTCTAGTTACATAAAGGTGTGGAAGAATCTTGTGCTCTCTACTTACAGAGAGGTCTGATGACCTTCGTGATATCTAGTTCGATAAAGCTGTAATGGCCGTCATATATCTGGTTCCATAAAGGTGTGGAAGAATCTTGTGATGTGTATTTCCAGAGAGGTGTGATGACGTTCGTGATATCTAGCCACAAAAGGTGAGACTGGCTTCATATATCTAGTTATATAAAGGTGTGGAAGAATCTTGTAATCTCTAGTTCCATAAAAGTGTGGAAGAATCTCACGATCTCTAGTTCCATATAGGTATGATGAACTTCGTGATCTCTAGTTACATAAAGGTGTGGAAGAATCTCGTGATCTCTAGTTCCATATAGGTGTGATAAACTTCGTGATCTCTAGTTACATAAAGGTGTGGAAGAATATCGTGATCTCTAGTTCCATAAAGGTGTGATGGACTTCGTGATAACTAGTTACATAAAGGTGTGGAAGAATCTCGTGATCTCTAGTTCCATAAAGGTGTGATAAACTTCGTGATCTCTAGTTACATAAAGGTGTGGAAGAATCTCGTGATCTCTAGTTCCATATAGGTGTGATGAACTTCGTGATCTCTAGTTACATAAAGGTGTGGAAGAATATCGTGATCTCTAGTTCCATATAGGTGTGATGAACTTCGTGATCTCTAGTTACATAAAGGTGTGGAAGAATATCGTGATCTCTAGTTCCATAAAGGTGTGATGAACTTCGTGATCTCTAGTTACATAAAGGTGTGGAAGAATATCGTGATCTCTAGTTCCATAAAGGTGTGATGAACTTCGTGATCTCTAGTTACATAAAGGTGTGGAAGAATATCGTGATCTCTAGTTCCATATAGGTGTGATGAACTTCGTGATCTCTAGTTACATAAAGGTGTGGAAGAATCTCGTGATCTCTAGTTCCATATAGGTGTGATGAACTTCGTGATCTCTAGTTACATAAAGGTGTGGAAGAATCTCGTGATCTCTAGTTCCATAAAGGTGTGATGAACTTCGTGATCTCTAGTTACATAAAGGTGTGGAAGAATCTCGTGATCTCTAGTTCCATAAAGGTGTGATGAACTTCGTGATCTCTAGTTACATAAAGGTGTGGAAGAATATCGTGATCTCTAGTTCCATAAAGGTGTGATGAACTTCGTGATCTCTAGTTACATAAAGGTGTGGAAGAATATCGTGATCTCTAGTTCCATAAAGGTGTGATGAACTTCGTGATCTCTAGTTACATAAAGGTGTGGAAGAATCTCGTGATCTCTGGTTCCATTTAGGTGTGATGAACTTCGTGATCTCTAGTTACATAAAGGTGTGGAAGAATCTCGTGATCTCTAGTTCCATAAAGGTGTGATGAACTTCGTGATCTCTAGTTACATAAAGGTGTGGAAGAATATCGTGATCTCTAGTTCCATAAAGGTGTGATGAACTTCGTGATCTCTAGTTACATAAAGGTGTGGAAGAATCTCGTGATCTCTGGTTCCATTTAGGTGTGATGAACTTCGTGATCTCTAGTTACATAAAGGTGTGGAAGAATCTCGTGATCTCTAGTTCCATATAGGTGTGATGAACTTCGTGATCTCTAGTTACATAAAGGTGTTGAAGAATCTCGTGATCTCTAGTTCCATATAGGTGTGATGAACTTCGTGATCTCTAGTTACATAAAGGTGTTGAAGAATCTCGTGATCTCTAGTTCCATATAGGTGTGATGAACTTCGTGATCTCTAGTTACATAAAGGTGTGGAAGAATCTCGTGATCTCTGGTTCCATAAAGTTGTGATGACCTTCGTGGTATCTAGTTTCATAAATTGTTTGATGACCTTGATATCTTGTTCCTTGAGGGTGTCGAAGATTTTGCGATTTCCAGTTCCATAAAGGTGTGATTATCTTTGTATTATATTGTGCCTAAAGACGAGACGTTCTTAGTGATATCTAGTTGCAGCAATGAGTAGAAGATCCTCGTATCCTCTGGTGCGAAATGGTGTCAATGAGCTTCGTGAGTAGTTGCTTAAATGAGGAATAAGGTTTGAAGATACTTGATTCTGCGATACTGTACTCTCTTAAGCACACATTTTCCAGGAAATATGATTAAATCTATGGCGTTTGAACGTTATAAAGGTCCTTAAAAGGATAGGTTTATTTTCCTTTCAAAGGGAAACATTTTAGTTTCTGAATCCTTCGGGGGCAGTAATACAATTATTTTTTTTTCTGCAGGTACTTGTAGTTGATCAGTGCGTTCAGTGGCAATAAAAATATAAAAGTCGTTTCGTACATTTCCTGAACACATCTCTTACACATTTCTACCACTACAAGGTTACATTTAATACAGAGAACAGTTGAGGGCCATGGAAAAAAGAGTGCATTTTAAGGGACATGCTATGGCTATGTAAAACACTACTTTTATTTTTGAATAGGCATCTCT
This sequence comes from Mantis religiosa, assembly GCA_030765055.1. Taxonomy (NCBI): domain Eukaryota; kingdom Metazoa; phylum Arthropoda; class Insecta; order Mantodea; family Mantidae; genus Mantis; species Mantis religiosa. Next base: position 58,353,479 of record CM060950.1, read on the forward strand.
GAATTCAAAATAAGGATTTATGTTAATGTTGCTGAAAGGTTTTTACCAACAGCACGACATATGAAGGGTTTGTTTGGGATATTTTCACTTTGAAGAAATTGTGCTCATGCACATGTACATATGCATTTCACATTAACCTTACCAATTTCATCTCGTTCCACGGGGCTGCTGAGCACTGAACCGTGGCTTACGCATGAAGGGTTCATAGGCACTCACATCTGCTTAAGACAGGACACATTGCCCGAGGCTGTCTTTCGCACTCTGTCTGCACAGTAAATCTGTACATTCCTGATGCTTGGGACTGTTGAGTGAACTGACAAGGCCAAGGTATACACACAAAAAACAGCATGTTGCTTGCTCCGGTTTTCCACACAAATGAGTCAGCTACAGGTGAGAACGTTACGTCATGTGACGTAGCATGACGTCATTCGCTGTTGCTCTTAGTGCATGCCGGATATACTCTCTGGCTACCAGAAAGTTATCTAACGGGTCGACGTCAGGTGAAATTACATGTTTTATGATAAAAGCCTTGAGGCAAGGTAGTTGGTGCTGGAGAAGATTTCTAGCAGGGGACAATCCCACCAAGTTCCGAGGGCATCTAAACAATAACACACTGTCACGAGGTGCCTGCAACAAATTAAGCACTGGGTTAAACCTGTGAATATTTCCTTTTAATATGTTAGGAACTATACCTGAGGATGGCCATTTATTAAATAAATATTAACGAATCTTATGCTAAAGGTCATAAAGATATAAACGCTATTACTATAAGTAATGGCAAAGACAAGTTACACCCTGCTTCCGCAATGTCAGTTTTCTAATGCGTTATTGGCTTTTATATGCATAAATACAGCACCCTCAACTAAATACAGATTACTTCAGATTTCAGATCGCTGCATTTGGAGGTACTGGAAACGATATTTTAAATGAGAATGTAATCGAAATTAATCGTTCTTTCACATTAGCCGTGTGTAGCCCAAAGTATGGAAAGCTTGAGTAAGACTGAAAAATTCAATGCCATAGCCGGGATTTGGACCATGGATCTTCTGGTTGCCGTTCAGCCGCTCTAACCCTTGAGCTACTATGGCAACGTGCAACGGGACACCAGAAGAGTGAGTGAGTGAGTGAGTGAGTGAGTGAGTGAGTGAGTGAGTGAGTGAGTGTGGTGTTTAAGGGCCCGTCGACAACAAGGTCATTTGGGCCCCAAGTCAGCACTAAAAACCTAAAAACTATAAAAACTCAGTTAAAAGGTAAAATACAATTAAAACACTCAACTATTAAAAGCACATTAAAATCATCCCAGTACTAAAAATTTAAAAACTCTAAAATTAATAAATTTAAAACACAAGTCAGACTTGTTTATTAAAACCTATTTTTAAAACAAACCGCAGTGCCTTATCCACGGCCACTGGGTCGTCCCCTAAAATACTAAACAAGTTAGCTCCCAAGCCCAAAGACTGGCGAACGCGGGCGTACTGTGGGCAATCGAGTAAAATATGCCGCACAGTGAGGCGTACGGCACACGGAGCACACACTGGGGCCGGTTCCCCTCTCAACAAATGACCATGAGTAGCTCGTGTGTGCCCAATTCTCAGCCGGGTGAGTATCACCTCGGCTCGCCGGTTATCCCTGCAGGAAGTTAGCCAGGGTCGTACGCTCTCTTTAATTGCCCGGAGTTGTGTGCCTTGTAAAGCTGTCCAGGAGTGCTGCCAAGCAGAGAAGAGTTGGCGACGAAAAAAACGTTGCACATCCTGGTATGGCACAGTAGTTGTTAAACTCCGGGGCAAACGGCAAGCAGACTTTGCAGCCGCGTCCGCCTCCTCGTTCCCGGTAATCCCCACATGGCCTGGGGTCCAGGTAAAAACAAAATTGTACCCGCGCCTGAGCATTTGTGAGATCTGGGCCTGTATTTTTACAACTAGGGTCTGAGCGGCAGTGTGCTGTTGCAAGGCCTGAAGCGCACTCAGAGAATCAGTGCAGACAATAAAAGAGCCGGGAGCTAACTTGCAAATAAAAAGGAGCAAATAGAAGATGGCATACAGTTCTGCGGAAAAAACTGAAGTGGAGTCCAGAAGGCGAAATTTATGAGCCTCACCGTTAATGAAGAATGCGCAACCCGTAGCGCTACCTAACTGAGAACCGTCTGTAAAGACCGGAACATAGTTAGGGTAACGGCCCAGCAATTCGGCAAAAAGTTGTTGGAACACCGAATGTGGAGTAGCGAGTCTAGGGTTGCTTGAAAGAGCGAGATCGAACACCGCACGATCGAGCTGCCATGCAGGATAAGGGCAGATGGACGACCACTCTACGCGAGGCATTCGGAGGCCATGGGAATGTAGGAGATCCCGAAATCTTATTCCCACGGGGCGAGTCCGAGAACCAGGGCGCATATAACGGTGGACTAAATCTGGACACAGAACTGGTTTAAAACAAGGATGATTGGGATGACTTGCCAACTTCGAAACGTATGAGCAGAGTAACAGCGAGCGACGAATATGGAGTGGAGGTTCGCCTGAGTCTGCATACAGGCAGTCGACTCGACTGGTGCGGAAAGCTCCTGTGGCAAGGCGGATGCCAGTATGATGCACGGTGTCTAAAAGGCGTAGTTTAGAGGCGGTCGCTGCGCCATAAATAAAACTGCCATAGTCCAGCTTGGACCGAACCAGAGAGCGGTACAGCCTCAACATTACCGTGCGATCGCCCCCCCCCCCAAGATGCTCCAGATAATACCTTCAGCACCCGAAGAGAACGATCGCAAGAGGCTCGAAGGTGACGAATGTGGTGCTCCCAATTTAGTTGTCGGTCCAAGTAGAGGCCCAAGAACTTCAGGTGCGAGACAAATGGCAGGGGTGTGCCGTTCAAATGAAGATCAGGAGGCGGGTGAATACCTCGTAGGCGGTGAAAGTGGATACACTGGGTCTTCGCAGCTGAAAAGCGGAAACCGTTTTGTAGCGCCCAAGCTGCTAGCTGGGTGATGGTCAGCTGCAGTTGGCGCTCAATGTGATCTATGTTGGCTGACCTATAATAAAGTGCGAAGTCGTCAACATAGAGTGATGTTGGAATTCCGCTTCGAACGGCACTAGTGATGCCATTGATAGCTACGGCAAAAAGTGCGACGCTTAAAATCGACCCTTGAGGTACGCCGTTCTCCTGTATCCGCTCCGAGGATACCGTGTTTCCTATGCGCACACGAAAACGGCGAAGTTTTAAAAAATTGCATAGGAAATCTGGTAGATGACCACGCATACCGTAACCGTGTAGGTTACGGAGTATGCCGTACCGCCAGGTGGTGTCATAGGCCTTCTCCAAGTCGAGGAACACGCCCACGGCGTGCTGTTTCAGCAGAAAGGCATCGGAAATATACCCCTCTAGGCGTGTTAGATTATCGACACTTGAGCGATGGCGACGAAAACCGCATTGTAAGTTGGACAGATGGTTATGTTTTTCTAGCCACCAATTTAGCCGAGCGCTTATCATTCGCTCCAACGTCTTACAGATGACACTCGTCAGGCAAATGGGGCGGTAGCTAGATGGTAGCGTGCGGTCCTTTCCAGGTCGAGGGATGGGGATGACAATACCCTCTCGCCAGGAGGAAGGGAAAACTCGCTCATGCCAAATGCGGTTATAGATGTTTAACAGGAAACATAGCGCCTCAGATGGAAGATGTAGCAGCATCTGTCGGTGTACGTCATCGGGACCTGGAGAGGAATCCTTTGCTAACGCTAGAGAATGGGCGAGCTCGGCAGCGGTAAACGGTTGGTTGTACGGCTCGGTGCAGTCACTATTAAAATTTAGTTGTACCCGCTCCGCCTTTTCCTTAATAGGCAGGAAGAGAGCGTCATAGCGGGCAGTTTGGCTAGTAGCAGCAAATGTTGTAGCTAGGGCTTCTGCTATGTCCTGCTCGGTGGTGCACATGGAACCGTTGATGGCAAGGCCGGGAATTACCGTCCGGCGATACTTGCCATACATCCGCCGAACAGCTGACCATACTTGTTGGGTAGAGCTGCGCCGGGAAAGCGAAGACACATAGGCTTCCCAAGATGTACGCTTTGCGTTGCGCAGTATAAAGCGTGCCCTAGCGCGAGAACGTTTGAAGGCGACAAAGTTCCCTTCAGTCGGGTGCCGCTGAAAAACGCGCAAAGCCCGTTTGCGTGCTTTGACTGCCAAACTGCATTCCTCAGACCACCACGGTACAGGGATACGCCGTGGTGTAGATGAACCTCGAGGAATGCTGGATTCTGCTGCGAGCAGGATCGAGCAGGTGAAATATTCGACCATTTCGTCGATGGTGTCGAAACCGTCATCGATAAGGTTTATAAGGGAATGGAATTTTCCCCAATTAGCTTTGGAAATAATCCAGCGAGGATGTCGAGAAGGTACACATTGGCGGCCAGAAAAATGAATGTTAATGGGGTAATGATCACTGCCAAAGAGGTCAGAAAGTACTGACCACTCAAGTAGTGGTACTAATGACGGACTGCAGAAAGAAAGGTCTAGTACGGAATGTGTACCATAAGCGGATGATAGGAATGTCGGGTCACCAGTATTTAGCAGAAGCAGGTCAGACTTATCGAAGACGTCTACGAGGAGGCATCCACGGGCGTCATCAGTGTCTGATCCCCAGAGCGTGTGCTTGGCATTCAAATCTCCCACAAGGAGTAGTGGTGAGGGGAGCTGAGCCAATAGAGCTTGAAGATCACGCTCTGAAACTATACTGAGCGGCGGCAGGTATATGTTGCATATGGTAAAACTGATGCTCTCCAGCTGTAGCCGAACGGCCACAGCTTGCAATGGTGTGGTGAGAGGAACGCTGGCGGCTGAGATATTAGGCGCCACTAAGGTAGCAACGCCACCGCTTGCACGCACACCTGCAAGAGAGTCGCTTCTAAATGCTGAGAAGGAGTGAAGGTGTAACGAGTGATTGGGATGTAAGTGCGTTTCCTGGAGACAAATAATTGATGGTGACCGTTGAGAAACTAAATGTTGTAGGTCTTGAGCACGAGCTCGAAAACCATTGACATTCCACTGGATTATTTCCATAAAGAATTTTTAGCGGGCCGTTTTAACCTTTTTCTTGACCTTGGCTGATTTGGGCCCTACGACTCGAAAATCGTTAGCCTCCTGTGACTCCGCTGATGTTCGGGAGTCAGAACTCCTACGGCTCGTGGAACGAGACCGGGATCTAATAGAAGGCGAGCGACTTCGCGATCTATGTGGTGGCCGGGATCGGTTTTTCGCATTTACTACGGGATGGCTGTTACCCGCTGATGGCTTGGTGGCTGGAGTCTGTACGGTTGAAGCGGAGGCTGTGCTGGTGGATATACACACAGTCTGAGACGTGGGTTTAACGGCTAGAGAGTCTGTCTGCGTGGATGCGTGAGCGACAGGGACGATTGAACAGCAACGGTGGTATTAGGAGTACGGCGAGCTGCTGATGCATACCCAGTAGTAGTGGTAGCAGGCTTTAGTTGTTCAAAGCGCCGTCGTGCCTCTGGAAATGTCAGGCGTTCTTTTACACGTAGCTCCTGAATACTTTTTTCGTCCATAAATCTAGGGCACTGTCGCGAGCTGGAAGGATGACTACCGCCACAGTTTACGCAACAAGGTGTTCGAGTGCAGTTTGTGTCTTCGTGTTTCGCCAGGCCACATTGCTCACAAAGAGCAGGATTGGTACACGTGACCTTAGTATGTCCGAACCGCTGACATTGGAAACAGCGCATGGGGTTCGGGACATACTGGCGGACGCTAGCACGTTCATAGCCGCAGTAGATAAATTCAGGTAACTTAGTTCCAGCAAAAGTTAGAAACACGGTACGTAAGGGGTATTCCTTGCCATCTTGTTTTCGGGTAAGCCGGTACGCCTGACAGACAAGTTGATCAGAGAGGCAACTTACTATCTCTTCATTAGCAAGACCATCTAAACTGGAGGTGGTGACTACTCCTCTGCACGTATTCAGCGTTTTGTGTGGGGCTACCCGGATAGGGTAGGAGCCCAACAAAGACGCTTTTTGCAGCTTTTTAGACTGGTCTGCAGTTGAAGTCTCTAACAGTAAGCTACCGTCTCGGAGACGCGTAGCGTTTTTAACCGGGCCGCTGATTTTATCAAGTTCTCGCTTGATATAAAATGGACTAACCTCTTTAAACGTTTTCCCATCACAAGCCAAGGTCATTATTAAAAAAGGGTCAATGAAAGATTGTTTGCGCGGAGACATGATGATAGAGACCCCCATCCGGAACCGTCGGCGTCAGCCTGCCATCCGGGGGTTAAAAAAGAAAGACACCGAATCTTCACGGTCTGTGCCGTCATGGAGACCTCACCCATGACCGATCTCATTTGTACCTCAGAAAAGCTACCCTTCAATCTCCACTGCTTGTCCGTATGGGTAAACCGTTCACCACGCACACCCCGGCTTTATGCCCCTACCACAGGAATAACCGCCTGTGGCTCCCCACTTTAGGCCGCGCTGCGCATAAAGGGCACACGCGGATTCAGGGGACTTGTGGTTGATTACACCGGGGTTCCGTCAGCGGTAACACGTCCGGTCCGTGATACTAACCCAACGGCAAAACGCGGCCGTCGGGAGATTACCACAGACCGGGCCCTCAAGGAGCTACGTGGGTGTACTTGACGGTGTGGACGGGCTCCGCACCTAAGGCTACACATAGGGGCAGTGCGAAGGGTCCGCTCAACCTTCACTTTTGAGACCTCCGGAGAGCACACATGTCGGAAGCCACGCTGAAAACCGTGGGACAGAACCACGGAGATAGGAGAGATCCCTGCTGGTGAGACAGGAGTTATAAACCTAAGACCTTACGTGCTAATAATAATAATAAAAATTAGAAGAGGAAGAGTGTGATGCTTACTGACAAGCAGTAGCAGTGCGTGGCACAGTTGATGGAGGTGAAGGGGATGTAATGGTGGTGAGTGGCTAGGGACCCCGGGATCGCCAAACCCGTACCTACCGTAGTAGGTCCCTGGGGAAAAATACCAGAGCCTCTTCTGCCAGTTTTCGGGGTTACTGATGGGCCTTCTCGGCAGCCGTAGCGGTCGTGGGGTACACCAAGTCCCCACTGTACATCACCCCATCAGTCAGTCCCCTACTTCCTGTTGCCCACCCCTCTGGACGAGGACCGCAGAGGTTGGATTTTGAGGGGCGGGACACCAGAAGATCCGTGGTTCAAATCCCGGCTATGGCATTGCATTTTTCAGTCTGACTCAGTCTTTCCATACTTTAGGCTACACACGGCTAGTGTGAAAGAACAATTAATTTCCATTAATTGACCTAATAGTGGTTAACTATAAAGCCCGGGCCTTAAAGTACTTACACGATGTAAGTCGCCATTAAGGTATTTGTCTCGTATGTTTATGAGAACTCCTAAGTGGTTTACCGGGAAAAACACGAGTCAGTTGGAGAATTTAATGTCATATCGGCACGTTGACCATAGTAGCTTAAGGGTTACAGCAGCTGTACGGCAACCAGAATATCCACGGTTCAAATCAAGGCTATGGCATTGAATTTTTCAGTCTGACTCAATCTTTCCATACTTTAGGCTAAACACGGCTAATGTGAAAGAACAATTAATTTCCATTAATAGACCTAATAGTTGTTAACTATGAAAAGCCTGGGCCTTAAAGTACATAAATGATGTAAGTCGCCATTAAGGTAGTTTTGTCATGTGTTTATGAGAACTCCTAAGTGCGAGTCAGTTGGAGAATTCAATGTCATATCGGCACGTTGGCCATAGTAGCTTAAGGGTTAGAGCGGCTGGACGGCAACCAGAAGATCCGTGGTTCAAATTCCGGCTATGGCATTGAATTTTTCAGAAAATGTAATCTTTCAACATATTACAGAAGAAGAGCAGTTCACGGACCAAGCTTGAAAAATTCTAGATTAGATCGAATTTTGAAATCATTTAAATGATCGCAACTGCTAACTAATGTGCAGAACAACAGTCACGTGTTTTCTAACTTATTTTAATTAACATCCCCCAATGCTAAGTCATATTGGACGATGGATGAAATTGGAGAAATGATGCTCAAATGAGTCCGGCGTCCATGGAGCTTAGAATTTCTCGACATTCGTCTATCAGGATAAGGGAAAACCCCTGAAAAAACCTTATCCAAGTAACTCACCCTGACCGAGATTCGAACTCGGGACCTGCCCACCTCGGTAGCGTAGATGGTAGCATATCTGCCTCACGTTCAAGAGGCATTGAGCATAATTTCACCCATTTCATTCATCGTCCGATATGACTAAATGTTGGATGACGTAAATTACAAAAAAGAAAAAAAAAAGAAAGAAAAAAAAAAGAAGTTGGGACCTCTTGAACGTGAGGCAGACACGCTACTATCTACGCTACCGAGGCGAGCCAGAGTCCATAGAGTTACCCGATATTCATCTTACGGGATAAGGTAAAACTTCGGAAAGAAAAGAACTTAACCAGATAACGCACACTAACCTAAAGTCGAACTCGGGACCTCTTGACACAGAGGTACAGAGGGGGCTTATAATAGGCTATGCCACAGCTCCCTAATTCTGCCACACTTCAGTTCTCTGTGTCAGCTGATCTCCAGCCACACAGAGGCAGGAAAATCCCGTATAATCAAATAATCAGAGGTAATGCCTTAAACATTTATGAAATAGCGCAAATTTTTCGTGATTAGCACATTGTTTTATTAGGAAATCACAGGGAAGGTGATAGGTGAACTGTACTCGCTTTGTATAGGTACTAAAAGTTATTGATAAATATGATGTATCTTTTAATTAAGCAATTATGATGTCTCAATGGTGCCGAATTTCGCCTTTATGGGTAAATGTATAAATGTATTGGATCATTTATCTTTAGGATTACATCATGCAACAAAATTTGGTATAAGTTAATTTTTCTGTTGTTTCTCATAAAGTGTGTTTGAAAACTCTATGTAAACTCAATTTTGGATATGGAAATTTCCTTTTTTTTTAAGGAAAATGACGTAAATTTTCTTAATTTCAGGAAAATGTATTTAATAAGTATAAGAGTGGATCTGCAGTTCCCACATACAACATATGGTGCCCAGTTCTTATCTTATTCTCCCACAGGCATACCAAAATAAGAACTATATGCTAAGCCAAAGTTATTAGCATTCTTTACTCTATGAGTTACTGCTTTCGATCCCAGGAAGACGCCACACACATAATAAAAAAGCTCTAGAAGGTGCTTATAATAATGGGAAGATGCCATTATTCATCAACGTTATTCATCTCATATATAAAGTGTTTTTAACTGATATAATTGTAACCTATCATATTACAGGACCTAAAAAGCAAAGAAGCGATTATTTAAAGATAGTGTGACTTTGTAGGTTCGTGAAATTAAAAGTGCAGGTTAAAAACACTAAAAATTGCTCTTTATTTCCGTAGAAACACTGTTTTAACCTTTACAGCAGAATTACGTCACATACACAATTCAACTTGCAAGGTCATCGACCACAAGGTAGTTCACTTTTACAGCTGTTCACGCACACGCGTCCAATTACTGTCTCCCAATGGCGGGCGGCGGCTTTTATAGTTTACTCCTATTCCGGAATGTTTTCAAACAATAAAGACGGCGCTAGAATAAAGACGAACTCTCCAGAAATCCGTCTCCTTAACCCCACCGTTTCGGCGAGCTTTTATCTCCGCACTACAGTGCCCGTCTCTTTGAACTCGTCCCTCGCACCGCCTCACCTTATCAATACGTTCACGACAGTAGGGATACTCAGTGTAGTTTGGTTGTGACCTGAATCATCCAAAACAAGCATAAAATTCGCTTAAACAAGAAGAAAACTTTTTGTTACATGGTGTTATTCTTTTGATTGGCTTTTTTCAATGATGCGTTATTAGCTATACTCCTGATCTATCGTTTGTATTCTTACAAATAACTGTCATAATTATAACTTCCTGTCACCGTATATTAGGTAGGTAAAAAATAATACTTTAGGAGAAGGATTTTTTTTTCCAATTTCCTTCCATTCGCTCTTTAGGTCATATCGGAAGAAAAATGACATGAGTAAAATTATGCTAAATAGGTCCATGGTCCATAGAGCTAAGAGCTACTTGACATTCATATTTCAGGTTAAGGGCAACCCTTTAAAAAACCTTATCCCAATAATTCACACTGAACGAGATTCGAGCTCGGGACCTATTGAACGTGAGTCAAGTACATTAGCGCTTACGCTGTAAAGGGAAGCAAGAAGGATTGTTGATATTAATTCCCTCAATACTTTCGTTTGTCTATCACAAACAACCCTAAGGGTGTGGACTGGTATGGGACTGGTACCCACTCAGCATCGTGAGGAAATTGAGGAGCTTATGATAGGTCATAAAAGCCAACTTGCCGGTTGGGGGTGTCGAGATGCTGACATCTCCTCCCCGGATGATCACCCACTACCTTGCGTATGTGGGCGTGAGGCCGGCAGTCGGGTTGGCAGGCTCTGGTTCGATATGACTAGTGGTACAGGTTTACCTTTAACCAGACACAACATCAATGATGATGATAATAATTATAACAACAACAACAACAACAATAATAATAATAATAATAATAATAATAATAATAATAATAATAATAATAATAATAATAATAATAATAATAATAATAATAATAATAATAATAATAATAATAATAATAATAATAATAATAGTAATAGTAATAGTAATAGTAATAGTAATAGTAATAGTAATAGTAATAGTAATAATAATAATAATAATAATAATAATAATAATAATAATAATAATAATAATAATAATAATAATAATAATAATAATAATAATAATAATAATAATAATAATAATAATAATAATAATAATAATAATAATAATAATAATAATAATAATAATAATAATAATAATAATAATAATAATAATAATAATAATAATAATAATAATAATAATAATAATAATAATAATAATAATAATAATAATAATAATAATAATAATAATAATAATAATAATAATAATAATAATAATAATAATAATAATAATAATAATAATAATAATAATAATAATAATAATAATAATAATAATAATAATAATAATAATAATAATAATAATAATAATAATAATAATAATAATAATAATAATAATAATAATAATAATAATAATAATAATAATAATAATAATAATAATAATAATAATAATAATAATAATAATAATAATAATAATAATAATAATAATAATAATAATAATAATAATAATAATAATAATAATAATAATAATAATAATAATAATAATAATAATAATAATAATAATAATAATAATAATAATAATAATAATCTAAAATTACACAAAAATTAAATAAACAGCTAGTACAGTGAAGTGCCTATAGAACTGAAATAGAGAATCCTCTTTTCTTATCCTTCTTCAAGTGTCTTTTCTCACTGGTTTCTTTGCGCCGTTTTTACATTATTGCTTTTCCTTTCAAGGAAATGTTAATGTATATACAAAACATTTTAAAACATTCAGTTTGAATTAACATTTTTAATAAACAGATCTCGTATCCAGTCGGCGCACTGAAATCTTAGCTGGAGTAAAGAACTTTTTTTTTCAGAGGGGAATCGGCATTGGGATCAGTCTTGGTCTATTGTACCTTATGCCCCCAAGTGGAGCATCATCAGGAGGAAGGATGAGGCGAGAGGAGACAGAGGGCGACTGCCCCAAGGAGCCACTACAGTGCAGAGGGCCGAGTCGCTACATTTTACTTAGATGGAACCCTCTCCCGGCAAGCCAGAACAGCGAAAATTCCTCCGTACTGTGGTTCCGTACAAGAGGCCCGGGTCTTGGTCCTACGGGTCCAGGACTGATGGGAGTAGAACCTCTGGGCTCAACTGTCATGCACCGCCGAGACTCCCGCCGACACTTCTACCCTGAAAGGGACACCGGATGAGAGATTATATTAAATGATAATGGAGATGAAATGGAGTGACAGGAAATTCGGGGAATGTAATTAACCTACCGAGCACTCGCCTAGCGACCCAGGAAACCCCCGAAAAAACCCATGGATCAGGTAGGTCAAGGCCACAAGAATCGATCGTGGGCCTCCCGAAAGCGGGCGACAGGTGCAACCGCCTGATAATGAGCAAATTAGCATCTGTATCTCGTATCCAGTTGGCGCATTGAACGCCGTTAAGTTCCTCATAGATAAAATCTTGAAACAGGTTCCCTACAAAGCTAATAGGTTTCTCCCGGTTGATGTACTCGTATATCTGCAATTAAAACATTCTGTATAATTTTATCTATATTTCCTGTGAAATTTGCGTTAGTTCGAATTGCTTTTTACGTTTCACAATCTGTTCAAGTCAGATATTCATACAAGCAATATTGTGTGATTTACTATCGTTAGCTCATATGTATTTCTTTTTTACTCTTCAAGGGAAGAAAACTTTTAGATGCTATTACACTTGATACAGTGTAGGAAACCATCTTTTTTTTTTGAAAGGAAAAATATATAATTATGGTATTTTTAAAATTATCTAGTATGTCCTATGCCGATATGAAGAAGTGACACTTGTAATTTTTATGGATATACCTTAACTATTTCATTTATTATGCGTTTAAAACACAAATTTAAACTATTTCACAAACATGCTTTTGATGATCACTTTTCATAATTTTAAGCAAACTTTTAGATTGATATTCATAATTAAGATTTCAACCTCCAAATTAAGTTTGCCAAATAAATACTTTAAAACTTATTTGTTTTAAAATAAATAATTCTCCATCAAAGTTTTATGAGCTTGGTATCGCAATCCATTTCTCTTATACTAATGTGTTGTGGGAGTAAGCATATATTAGGAAACCTGTTCTGCTCTTATAACTTACAGAGTTCATGATAAACTGCATTTTAAATGCCAAATAATTTCTGAACTATCACAATCGAAAAATATGCACCGGAAAATTTAGTTAAATACTTACGTATTTATTATTAAACAGTATACACTTTTATTTAAAGTACATAATTTAGAAATTATTTAACATCTGTTTAGCTAATTTTCAAAATGGAGTTTAGAAATTTTGAGGAAAATTTGAGAAATGTGAGGCAAGTGCTCTTATGCGTAATCATATCCTTTGTTCTGTGTTATTTAATTTGTCACCTAACTCTCACATTTTCACTTCGATATAAGAATACTTAGGCGAAAACTTTTCTTTTAAACTGAATTTAATAGTAAGTTAAAAGCCTAAGCTGTAATTTTGTATCACTTATGTAGATTATTCACCAATCGGTTCCTTAAACACTGTTATCTTATTCCAGCTTAACAACAAATGCACTGAAGGCCTTAGTAATAACGTCAGCCGCGTTTAGAGTTAATATATCATGTGGAATGCTATACAGCAGCTGTTCACCCCCGCTCTGATTCATTTATACCGGAAAACCTGAAGGGAGCATTGTTTCCTCGTGTAAACTTGGGAGGCCTTCTGTCGCGTCACTCCTAGCGCGGCTTCTACCGCTTCAGGTAGCGTGTTCGACCTCGAAACTCATCTATTTCTGATGCACAATGAACGCATTAAATAGCAGACTTGTATATTACAAATGGTTAAAACTTTTATGCCCGATTTCACCAACAGATGCTAAAATCGACGTTAACAAATGTAACTTAACAATTGTCACAGCGCTAAAACTAATGTTAAATTTCTTGCATTTCATCAACCTGTTTTCTGAAAATGTTAACAAACCTGTGTTAACGCCAAGGAACTTGTAAATATCACAGCTATAGAAGGCTATGGATGAGTCGTATTATATTCTGAACGTACTACGATGCGCTTTTGTTTTCATTTTCGTCTGCACAAATGGCGGATATACAAAATCATAAATTATACCGTGAGACAAATTTCTCATCGACGGAAAAAGAATTGTTAGTTGAATTGGTGACAAAGTGTAAGGATACCGTGGAAAATAAGAGGACGGATGCGGTGAATGTAAAAGAGAAAGATGTCACGGGGAAAATATTGGAAACGAATTTAATTCAAATACATGTGTTACTACTACAAGCACCAAACAACTTGTCAGTATTACGTAAATTTAAAGCGAGGTGCGAAGAACAATTGCCTTAAACGTTTCAAGACGGGAGGTGGACAATGTATTACCCACATAATTCAGTGAATTATAAAATCGCAAAGTTATTAATACTTGAAGCTAAGGCGAGATCGTTATATTCCTTTCGATGCATGTTTTAACTCAGTATTACGTAAATTTAAAACAAGGTGCGAAGAACGACAAGAGACTTGAACGTTTCAAGACGGCAGGTGGACAGTGTATTATCCACATAATTCAGTGAATTATAACATCGCAAGGTTATTAATACTTGAAGCTAAGGCGAGATCGTTATATTCCTTTCGATGCATGTTTTAACTCAGTATTACGTAAATTTAAAACGAGGTGCGAAGAAGGACAAATGATTTGAACGTTTCAAGACGGCAAGTGGACAATGTATTACCCACATAATTCAGTGAATTATAAAATCGCAAGGTTATTAATACTTGAAGCTAAGGCGAGATCGTCATATTCCTTTCTATGGATGTTCTAACTCAGTATTACGTAAATTTAAAACAAGGAGCGAAGGACAAGTGACTTGAACGTTTCAAGATGGCAGGTGGACAGTGTATTATCCACATAATTCAGTGAATTATAAAATCGTAAGGTTATTAATACTTGAAGCAAAGGCGAGATCTCCATATTCCTTTCGATGCATGTTCTAACCTCTCTTGTACTTCCGCAGTAACCTTCATAGCAACATGTTTCGACAGTCTATGCCTCCGTAAAATTTTTTTCTTCTGATAGCTCCTCAGAATCATTTCTCCTCATAGGCCGACTCTATTATGAATGCTATTTAGACGGTCTTAAATATAGCGAATCGACATCAACAGCTGAGTTCATGCTCGCCATCTTGACTATTTACAATTGTTAAGGACTTAACATCAGAAATTCGGCTTGTTAGGTTAACATGAGATTTAACACGAGTGTTACGCTAACACTTGTTGGTGAAATGCAATTTTTGTTTTAACTATTGCTAAACTCGTGTTAATTGTTAACATTTGTTGGTGAAATCGGGCATTAATATATCCTTCAGAATTGAAAATCGAAGCTATTTGGCATTTTGAAATGTTTACTTAAATCATATAATGGAGATATATTTTTAACTTTAATACACTGATAAATTAATCTTTTATCACTGATAAATAACTACATTCGCTTTAGTTTTAACAATTGGGATAAGTGTTCATTTATTAGGCGCTCTACATCAGATGTCTTTGGCAGCAAAATAACATTGTGAATAAAATAACAGAAATGGAATGCTGCTTGACGCTGCTTCCAGCAGGAAAGCGCGAGAGTAGTGTATGAGCTAGAAACAAAATTTTTGACACTTTGTTCCGATATTTTAAAACTATGACAACTGCTTCTTAAAAATGAAGTTGCATTTGACATTTGCACTTTCTCTTGCAGCACGAAGCCCTTAATTATCTAGTTTTTGTTCCAAAGTAGCACTCACTGACAAAATACCTTACATCAACCACTGAAAAAACCAAATGATGTGTTCACAAATAATCTATAATATATTAGTACTTCTACAATAACTCTAAACAAAATTGGGTCCATTTACCTACATTTTCATTATTCATTTTCCAATTCATATTTATTTCAAATTTCATTCCTTTGTTTCACTGGCCAGGAATAGATCTAAGCGTAAGCGTTATATCTATACAGATCTAAAGCTCAGCACAGCTCTGCTAATAAACCTAACTCCATAAGTGCCATCCATAACACTAGAACTGAATTCTAACGTCTAGAAAATTAAAATTTGATAACTAGTCTCGATCCTGCGCCGTGGCGTAGTGGGCTGGAGCGTGTGCTTTAGTTCCCTTTGTCCGGAATGCGCCCGTGATCGATCCCACCCTTGCGAGCTGGGATTCAGGAGCTAGGTTAGGTACCGAACCCTGGTTTAGAAAGTCAACATTCCGGCTGCGGAAACCGAGATGATGATCACATCTCCACATCATCGTATCGGTTGGATGATCGCCCACCTCTGCCTTGCGTACCTTTTTGGGTGTGAGGCCGGCAGTCGGGTTGGCAGGCTCAGGCCTCTTTGGGTTATTATGTCAATGGTTTAATTGGTCCCGAAGTTTCAAGAACTCCATAGATAAAATTTCTGCAGCTTGGTGCACTTGCTATTATCAGTTACCCTGACCCGCCTCGAGCTTACCTGCGTGAGAATAAACATTTTGGGCGAATAAAAGGATCAAGGGGAGTCACTTTTTGACCCCGTTACGTTGCATATGGCGAAACGATACAGAGTGATACAAAGTTTAACAAGGTTTCAAGAAAGGTATAGGAAGTCGAAAGAAACTGAACTTTTATACACAAAATTCATGTACATGTTCCATTTTGGTCCAGTACGGATGCTGATACCTTGGAGGGGATATGGGTCTTCAGGTACGCATCTATTATTATTATTATTATTATTATTATTATTATTATTATTATTATTATTATTATTATTATTATTATTATTATTATTATTATTATTATTATTATTATTATTATTATTATTGTTATTATTATTATTATTATTATTATTATTATTATTATTATTATTATTATTATTATTATTATTATTATTATTATTATTATTATTATTATTATTATTATTATTATTATTATTATTATTATTATTATTATTATTATTATTATTATTATTATTATTATTATTATTATTATTATTATTATTATTATTATTATTATTATTATTATTATTATTATTATTATTATTATTATTATTATTATTATTATTATTATTATTATTATTATTATTATTATTATTATTATTATTATTATTATTATTATTATTATTATTATTATTATTATTATTATTATTATTATTATTATTATTATTATTATTATTATTATTAGTAGTAGTAGTAGTAGTAGTAGTAGTAGTAGTAGTAGTAGTAGTAGTAGTAGTAGTAGTAGTAGTAGTAGTTGTTGTTGTTGTTGTTGTAGAATTGCTTTTTTTAAGCTTACCCAGCATGTAAACGAACCAAAATGAATCCATCCGCGTTCATTTCTCATTGATTGGCTGAAGTTGTTCCCAGAGTAAATGTGGTTATAGAGCATGAGGAGTGAACAGACGACATAACTTAAACGGAAACCTCAAAACACCCATATATGACTCATGGAAATTAAGTGTTGGAGACATGCAATAAATGCATCATGAATATTTAACTCACAATTACGGAGTATTCGTTAATGGAGTAATCCTTTCCATTTCGGAATCTGATTCTGCGACGTCAATTTCACTGTCAGATGAACCTTCTGTAGTATTTATAACAATTTGCTCAATAACATTGTCTACAATGATATCTAGCTCCCATGATTTATTTTCTTCTTTGACAGCGTGACAAATTACTCTTTTGCAATTGTTTTAATCTGCGACTAAGTTGTGCTAAGCAGTGTCACTTTGAATGTGACGTTATTTCTTTCCACGAAGCCCTTAATTTGACTCCAAATGAGTTCAGCAGGATTTAAAGACCAATTATGTGGAGGAAACCTAAGGACTTCAATGCCAGCGACTTTTATTGCTTCGTCAGTGACGGTCATTCGCGTTTCTTTGCACTCATTGGAGAAGTTCCAACGTCACAAGTGAATTACCATCATCATCACCATCATCAATCATCATCACCATCATCATCAATCATCATCATCATCATCGTCATCATCTATTATTATTATTATTATTATTATTATTATTATTATTATTATTATTATTATTATTATTATTATTATTATTATTATTATTATTATTATTATTATTATTATTATTATTATTATTATTATTATTATTATTATTATTATTATTATTATTATTATTATTATTATTATTATTATTATTATTATTATTATTATTATTATTATTATTATTATTATTATTATTATTATTATTATTATTATTATTATTATTATTATTATTATTATTATTATTATTATTATTATTATTATTATTATTATTATTATTATTATTATTATTATTATTATTATTATTATTATTATTATTATTATTATTATTATTATTATGATTATGATTATGATTATGATTATGATTATGATTATGATTATGATTATTATTATTATTATTATTATTATTATTACTATTACTATTACTATTACTATTACTATTACTATTACTATTACTATTACTATTACTATTACTATTACTATTACTATTACTATTACTATTACTATTACTATTACTATTATTATTATTATTATTATTATTATTATTATTATTATTATTATTATTATTATTATTATTATTATTATTATTATTATTATTATTATTATTATTATTATTATTATTATTATTATTATTATTATTATTATTATTATTATTATTATTATTATTATTATTATTATTATTATTATTATTATTATTATTATTATTATTATTATTATTATTATTATTATTATTATTATTATTATTATTATTATTATTATTATTATTATTATTATTATTATTATTATTATTATTATTATTATTATTATTATTATTATTATTATTATTATTATTATTATTATTATTATTATTATTATTATTATTATTATTATTATTATTATTATTATTATTATTATTATTATTCTCATTTAGCCAATCAATATCATCCTGCTTTTTCCAAGAAGTATTTTGTCCATCACAATTACACTACTTGATTCTAACACTCGCAAATCAGTGCTGAAATGCTTTCCCGTTCATTTCCTCGTGGTGATCACCAGTTTTCTTTGATTCAAAGAGCAAAATACCGCTTTCACAAAATCTATATCACTGCCTATGTGCCTTACAATCAAGGCACAATTACTGCTTCCATTGGGATTTTTTAGTCCAGCAGGCAAACCTTGTAAAATTGCCTGTTTTGCACTGCTCACTGTTGCATCGCGCCAAAATTTGTTCGCTGTTTGTTCCTTATAAAACCATGTCTCGTCGAAGTAATAAATCTTTCGATTTGCAGCCTTAAGCTGCCTAATTGACCTGAGATAGCTCCTTTGCCATAACACTATATATTCGCTGTCTCTTATTACGGTTCGTTTGCCCATTTCTTCATGCATAAATCTCAGTTTGTATTTGCAGAGCATAGATCTGCTGAAACTGGGTGACTCAGGATCATTGTTCACATTGTTTAGTGTTGGCAACTCACTTTTAAAGAAAAACCTGTGCACATGCATCCGCATAGCAGTTTTCAGAAACTCATCGCACTTGTCGAGTATCACCTTTAAGTTCCACTGCAAAATCCTTAATTTGGCTTATTGGAACAGAAGGATTTCTTTCTGAAATTACACTAAAAACATGTACTATTATTTGCTTCTTGTTACCATGATGTCTGAGTTCAGAAAAAGCGGCAGATTCTGCCAGTATGCCCAATTTTCTCACGCGATAAGAAAATCTCACGCACATTTTACCGTCCTGAATAACGACTGTATTAGACTGAAACTTCAAGCCAGAGTGGTTTATTGTCAGTGAAAAAGTGGTACTGACGTAGTGCTGCTGTTACAAACAGCCCAGTATAAACAAGACGGATAACCTTCTTTATAATTTAAAATTTCTTTGGTGATACATAGATTTATTAGTTGCGGTAAACAGTCCAGTACCGCTCGCAAAATTTAAAGGCATATATATGAACGCTGACCGATGCTCTAGCGGAGCGCTGATACCAAGCGTTGTACTTGCATCTGCAGAGGTTCCGTGTACACAAGAGCAGTTTTATCCACCAGGAAAGGTTTTGGCTATTCTTCCCGTAATTAAACAACACATTAAACATTCCTAAAGCATTAAGATCTTACCTTGACACACGTCACAGCAGTGGAACAGCAAACATGGTTTCTAATCCAGCAACTCGCTTTCCGACTTCATAGATCTTTCCCGGAGATTGAAACACAGGTACGCTCTCTTTTTCTATGAATGAAGCTGCTTGACTACAAATTCGTGACACTGTGTGCAACGCTACCTATCCCACAAGGTTACGGAGTTAATTGCTGGGTTTTTGAAAAATCTACATTTGCCCTATACCCTGGATTTGAGAGCTTTCGTAAAAATATGTTCATATTAAATATAATTTTTCTGTCCTCGGAATGAATCACTTCACGTTTGTTGATCGAAAAATCACTTTTCTCAGCCTCGAGGGACATGTTCACGCACTCGGATCACAAACACTAGAAAAAAGATATGTGTAGCTATAATAATAATTTAAGGTAATATTAACAATATTTCAGCTCGAGTTCAACACACGACTTAACGATGCCATTCACTTTAACAAAACGACACCTTTACTCTGAAAAGGAACTCAAGATTAACTCTGTTTCAAACTGCGTGACATCTGTTTTCATAGTAGGAGCATTATTTATTTTTGCTTGAGATAAATGTTATGAGGAAAGAATGGTGTTGTTTTACAGGCTTATCTGTGTTGAATTGATGGATGCTGGGTGTAACCATAAAATGTGAAGATAAACCGTGCATCGCTCGGGTTCTAAGTACCGTAGAGACAGGATTTTTATACGGTCATGATCAGAAAATAACATTCTTCCTTATTATAAGATTGTTATCTGTAATATTCAAATATTTATCCGTAACATTTAACCATAACTATGTGAAATATAAAACGTGCACCGCTCGTGTTCTAAGTATCGTAGAAACAGGATTTTTGTAGGGTCATGATCAGAAAATAAAATTCTTTCTTATTATAAGGTTGGCATCTGTTATTTTTGGAAGTATTGATGCAAGCGTAATTAATTAATATAATGTCCTCAGTTCAGGCGCGCGAGATGCGTGTATCACATTCGGCAGCGCTGCTAGGCGGCGCAAGCTTAGGTTTGGCTGGAGTCTGCAGTACGGTCCGCCTCCATATGCCTTTAACTTTTGCAAAGATTATAATAAGAGAGGACTATAAAAGCACGTGATGCTGCTGACATGTTGGTTAAGGTAAGGAAAACCAGAGATTAGGTTAGTTATCATCGACGTTACATGTTCGTAATCAATTTGTTGCTGTTTGCAGACCAGCAACATTGAGTGTCAGCCAAAAAAGTTAAGTTTTCATATCCGACTGAACCATTCGATTGCGGATGAAGTGCAATGCCTGATTACGAAAACACTCTACAGCGATACTTGAATTACGACAGTAAAACATGGAGTGCATTACCGTAATTAAAGATTTCCTGGGGTAACCGTCAACTGCAGGTTCTTGACATTTTTATCCGATACGGAAGTTCCCTTTGGCTGATGTCACTGTACCATTCGTGCCGTTGTGAGAAATCTATATTTACTGCACTGCATGGCTCGGGGAGATTCTGAGCAGTGGTCTAGGTGACCAACTGTGCAAGACATTCCGTCCTCGGGAGTGGGAGAGTGGGTACTGTATGCCCACGACAAGAAACCTAGAGGGGAATGAAGAGCTGTGGTGCTTGAACTGTTTATCTGCTCCGGTAGTGGATCGGTTTACTAGGAAATGAGTGTGTGAGAGTGCATATCAGTCACCCATGCTGCCAGATCTAATGTTTGTTGCAGTAAATGTTTGTTGCATGGGTGAGTTATGCTTATTTTGCATATTTTAAACGAATCTAGCATCCTTGTCATATTGGGAAGAGGAGAATAAACACCGTGGTGTCAGCGAAAGTCGTTACACATTCCTCTAGCTTGCCTTCTTGTATTGGGCACACAGTAGTTGCAATATGCAGCTTCCTGGTGGACACAAGTTGATGCTTGGTAGCTATGTGACTCGCGCCCCGGCTTTGTCATTGGTCCTTCACTCATATTACCACGTAGCGGCCAACAGGCAGAATTCATGAATTAGTTGACATGTTATTAGTAAGGGATGGATTTCTATGAACTAAAAAGTGGAAAATATACACGCATTTTTGACCTAAAATTAGTTTGAATATGACCTAAAAAGAAAAATATGACCTTTATAAGTTAATGAATGTATTTAACATATTACATTAGTTGATAATTATACTTTAATTAACAATTAATAGATGTAAAATAAATATTTTAATTGTTTCTGCAGAAGAAGTCTTCTCTACTTCTTAGAATCTCTAAGTTAAAAAAGTCCTGAATTAGAGAGTAATAATAATTTGTAATTTAAAAAAATACTAATTAAGAGAAATAAAATATTCATAGCTGGCTTTAGTTTTCATCAGC
Organism: Mantis religiosa; assembly: GCA_030765055.1. Lineage (NCBI taxonomy): Eukaryota > Metazoa > Arthropoda > Insecta > Mantodea > Mantidae > Mantis > Mantis religiosa. Next base: position 58,375,671 of record CM060950.1, read on the forward strand.
AGCAAAATTATATTCAATGAAAATGTGATGTTTAGATTGGCAAACTGGATACCTCTTCTATTGTCAGACAGAATGTCCTTATATTTGGAGAAAGTAAGTTCCACATCACATCAGGTTATAGGAGCATATATATATATGTATATATATATATATCAATATACATATATATCAAAAGAGACCTAAAGCTGATACCAATTTTTAAGTGAATATTTAATATTAATATCATTTTGTAAAGGTACATACAAAATTCTGAGCAGATATCCGCATAAAGTACCTCAAACATCTGCCGCTGCCTACTTTCCATGGAGGAAGCTGTCGTTAAAAATTTCTGATGCTTAGTGGTTTCAATATATTGTATATTAAATCGCTTTTTTATCAATACTTTCACTTCACAATATTTACAATGCACAATAATACCGTCAGTACTAAAAACCTTCTCACCAAACTCTCAAACAAAATTTCTTAATTTTACACTTTCAGATCACGTAGTTTTAGTCAAACTGACTCAATAGAATGCACGAAGGCTGTTTAATAAAGAATGATCACAATTTTTTTGATAACGTACCTTTACTCATCCTCATAATTTTGGTGGTCCTTCTCAAAATAGTCTCCCCTGAATGCGATGCACTTGTCCTAGCGTTCCTGCCAGTCTTCAAAGTCATGCTGGAAACCATTTTTTGAGTGATCTTTCAAAATCGCCTCCGCAGCCTTCATCACTGCTTCTGATGATGGATAATGCCTCCCACGAAGGTGTTTCTTCACGTTAGGGAATAGAAAAAGGTCACATGGGGCTAAATCCGGTCTATAGGGAGGGTGAAGGATGCGCTTCACGTTGATTTTTACAAGATTGGCAATATGCGGCCGCGCATTATCATGGTGCAGCATCCAGCCTGCTTCACAGAAATGTGGTCTTTTGCGCCTGATATGGACTTGCAATGTTTTTAGAATACCCCTATGGTATTGTCCAGTTACTGATGTGTGTACAGGTATAACATGCTGATAAACCATTCCATGAATATCAAAGAATGAGATGACCATAACTTTCCGAGCAGAGCCAACCAATTTTGCTTTTTTGGGAGTTTGGTGATGAAGGAGATTTCCACACTGGGATTTGCTGTTTTCTCTCAGGATCAAAATGATGTAGCCAAGTTTCATCAGCAGTGATTACGATTGAACGAAACTCCGGATCTTCCTCTAACATCAAATTTAACTGCATGTTACCTCCATTGCAGCGGTAGGCGATACTGAACATGTCTGAACTTGCCTGGTTCTCACAGGCGGGAACCAGAAGTACCAACCATGAAACTACTACATTAAGCTAACAGAATATAATAAGTTTGAATTTTAGTGCGAAAAACTATGATTGCAAAAAATTATGATCATTTTTTATTGAACAGCCCTGGTACAAGAAACTTTCAGATAGCTGATCGAGATGGGGGTGGCAAAGTGGAGGGAACAAAGCATTAAACGTGTCGCCAAACAAAGAGGGAAGAATGAGATTCAAATATTCCACATTTGCTACATGAACGAAAGTTTGCTACCTGCTAAAGGAACCTTCGAAAAATAAGTGGGCAGTGCTGCTGGTGACTTTTATACACATATCGTTGGTTCATTTTATTTGTAATAGGCTGCTGATTTCACTATAGATAATAACCCTCAAACTATGACTTTATCATGGAAATAAGTATAAATATGACCAAAGATCTGAAAAAAGTGAGAAATATGACTTTAAGACCAAATAAATATGTCATAGGAAACCGCCCCTTAGTTATTTGTGTTTAAAGTGTCAGGGTAATGTGCAAAGACACGTTAGCGCTTAGTAGCCAAAGGTTTGCAATTAGTAAAGTGAACTGTATTTCGCCCTCCCCATCATAAGGGATAGTGACTGCCGAATAATTTAGGGCTCTTCTGGACCTTTGTTGTTAAGAATACAGTCTGGCCTCAGCGCCTGAACAGAGTGGACGTGCTGTGTGACGTGTGTTGTTTACATTTCGGGTCGCGGCGACGTACGTACTGAGTGCCAGAGCGGCATTCACCGCTAGCACAATTGTGCCCACACCTTCCCGTGTTTATTTCTAGTTAAAGTTCACTAATTTGTGGAAAATGGAAATGTATGAAAGGAAAAATACCATCAGGGTAAAATTCACGCTAAATGCGACGAAGCCCACAGCTTATGAGGTGCATGATTTCATAGCAGATAAGTTACGGTTAAATGCGGAACAAGTGGATACCATTCAGTTAATCGCCAGTGAACGCGCAATTTACATAAAACTGATATCGGCTTTGTTAATGGAGAAAATTTTAAACACTTTTCCGGAGGAAACAACGTTCACATATATGAATGGGGAAGTTACTAAAGTAAAAATCGAACATGTTACCGGGAATGCAATCAATGTGCGTGTGTTTGATGTACCACCAGAGCTCCCAAATGAAGTGCTAAAAGCAGCACTGAAAAATTACGGTACGGTGTATGACATTCGAAAAGAGCAATGGGGTCGTCAGTACCGTGTGCCGGTGTACAACGGGATAAGAGCTGTAAAGATGCAGCTGAAGACAAATGTGCCCAGTTATATCGTGATCGGCAGCTACCGTTTATGGGTGTCATATGCTGGCCAACCCCGATCGTGTTATATCTGCCATAGTACAGAACATTTAAAGGAGCTATGTCCACACCGATCGACACAGTTGCGACCGGCCGAGGCGGTACCGAGGAACGACACGGCAACCACATCCGTGGCAGGGAGCGTGCAGAAGGAGGAAGACCAACCCATAGCTGACAATCCACTGCCGGCACTGGCGGGTGAACAACAACAAGAGGAGCCGACACCAGAGGAGCTGATCAGAGTGGAGAAAAAGGATTATGCCACCGTGCTTCGCGATAGTCCTGGGAAAAGAGGCATTCAGCACACCGCGAAGGGGAAGGAGCAGACCGGAAGTGCCTCACTGATGTCGGAGACAGCTACAGAGGAGGAGACACCTTCCAATGAAAAGAAACGAGTCAAGAGGGCAAAGACACGCAAAGCTAGTAAGGCAGAAACGTCATGGAGCAGCCAGATGGAACAGGAGCAGGAACTGGCTGCGTGTGTGTCTGCAGAACAGCCTGGAAGACAGATGTTACCACCAGAGCCCGCAACCACGACGGCAACAAACCAGCCAACAATAGCTGCTGCACATTTGGACAGCAGCGTCAGGGAGGAGCGAGACAACCAGCTTTCTTACAAGGTTTGCCGTACAGGTGAGGACAAGGGAAAGAGGAACTCGGAAGAGGGTGGAACGTCAGAGCCTGTGCAAAGGACCGGGTACCAGGCGGCGGGTGAAGGTGCTGTCGTCAGTCCGCAGAAGGTTACAACGGACGGGGCTTCAACTGCGCGACTTTCTGTGCGTGACCCTCGGCTCCAAGTTCGTGAAATGCAACAGAGTTACAAAGATAGTGGTCCGTCTACTGCCGATGAGGGCGCAATGGCGAACGGGGGAAAGCAACACACTCAGTTGGTGCGGAAAGATGCAGAATCGGGTTCACCGCATCTCACGGTGCAGGACTGGACACGGCAGGAGACGGCGTCTGATCTCCAAGTAAGGGAAGAGTCACAGCTGCAGACTATTCAGGAGTAGGCACTCAGCCAGCAACATACATCCAGCAGTGACAACTACCTTCATTAGGATGATATATTTAAGAACAATAGCCACTATAAATGTGAATGGCTGCAGGAATATAGTGACCCAGAAACTGCTCAATACTTTTCTGCTGCTGAATAACATTGACATCTGTTTTCTACAGGAAGTGAACACATTCAATTTGGATACGCTTTACTCTTATGATTATAAGGTGAATCTCGGCGTAGAAGGAAGGGGCACTGCCATTGTATACCGGAAAGGACTTCATCTACAGAATTTTCAGATGGACCCATCTGGCCGGATCATCTCAGCGACATTGGACGACACAGTGTTAATAAATATTTACGCTCCGTCCGGAACGCAAAATAGACAAGAACGAGAGCAGTTCTTTCAGAACGCTTTAACTACACATTTGTTGTATGGCAAGGAATATTTATTAGCAGGTGACTTTAATTCCACTCTCTGTGCCAAGGATCAAAAAGGGGCGCCCAATTTTAGCATCATGCTCCAGAATTTGGTGTCGCAACTACAACTGCAGGATGCATGGGAACTAAAGCATGGAAATGAGGTGGAATTCACGTTTATTAGGAGCACCTCAGCCTCGCGGATAGATAGGGTTTATATCTCGCCAGGGATAGTTACTTCTGTACACCGAATTTGCGTTCTACCTGTGGCGTTCAGTGATCATCACGCAGTGATCTGCCAAATACAAATTGCGGCCATTTGTGCTGAAGTTGCCGGACGGGGATACTGGAAGCTCAATAATTCCATTTTGGAGGATGCCGACGTTCTGGAGAAGTTTCAGACGAAATGGCAACGGCTACAATTCTCCTTTTGCAATGCATCTAGGAAGAGTGACTGGTGGACTGTAACGGCAAAACCGGCTATTCGTTCATTTTTTAAACAGATAGGAATTCTGAAGGCAACGACAAGAAAGGAGCGTTTACATTTCTACAATGAAGTCCTATGGGACTTGTATACGAAGCAACGGGAAGGTTACGATGTAAATGCCAAGATCAAGCAGGTGAAAGAAACTATCAAAATGCAACAACTGCAGCATCTGGATGGATATAAAATCAGAGCAAAGGTTCAACACCCACATGAGGAAGAACGGAATTCCTTTTACTATTTTGCAAAGGAACGAAAGAAGGGGCGTACCCGATGCCCACGTACACTTCAAGATGTGAACACTGGAAATACATTTACAGGGACCAGATCTATCCTTCACCTTATAGCAGAACACTTTCAGGCTTTATTTCACAAGGGATCAGATGAAGGTACCCCACCGCGGTATGAGGCGTGGCCGCTGTTTACAACTGGGGTTTCCCAGGAAACGGCCGACTTACTCACCCGAACCATTACAGAACAAGAAGTATTAGAAGTCATACAAAAAACCAGTAAACATACGTCTCCAGGTCCTGATGGCCTTTCCTATGAATTTTATAGGACCTGTTGGCCCATTATAAAACGTGAAGTGATGGCAGTTTTGGTGGAGTTGTGGGAAACAGCGCAGTTTCCCGAAACGTTTGCAGATGGAATTATCACATTGTTGCCAAAGACAGCACAGCTTACTACTATGAAGGATTTTCGCCCAATAACATTGTTGAATGCTGACTATAAGATATTTACCAAAGTCATAGCAAACAGGTTGAAAGAAGCGTATACAGAAATATTACACTGCAACCAAGCGGCGATCTCGAAGCGCAATATCATTGTTACGCTGGGAGAATTGCGCGATGTCCTCATACATTTGCAAAGGGAACAGCAAGTGGCGGCCTTGATAAGCTTGGATTTCCAACAAGCATTTGATAAAGTGCAACATGCGTATTTATGGCAATGTTTAAAGGCGGCGAAATTTCCAATGCACATGATTAAAATTATACAAGGCCTTTATGGTACAGCAAAATCCCGGGTGTTATAGAATGGCTGGCTTTCCATTCCAGTACGAATAGGCCGGTCAGTGCGTCAAGGTTGCCCGTTATCAATGGGGCTTTTTTCTATAGCGTTAAACCCCCTAATTCAAAGACTGCAAGATACGCTACATGGGGTTACTGTGTACAATGAACGCTTTAAAGTCATTGCTTATGCGGATGATGTCACAATTGTAGCGACAAACAATCACGATATGGCAGCCCTACAGAATGGATTGGAGATATATACAAGGATGTCGGGTGCAACGTTAAACGTACACAAATCTGAGATATTATTGATTGGACAGTGGTTGGAACCAGTACAAACACTGGGAATGAAATGTACTACCACCACCAGGATACTGGGTATCTCTTTTATGGGAGATATGGAAGCCACTATAGTTTACAACTGGAGAGAGAAAATCAACCACTTGCGATACTCTTTATTGTTGGAGAGGGCCCGGAACCTGAATTTGATGCAGCGAATTTGGTACATACATATCTATGGTCTCAGTCAAATTTGGTACTTAGCGCAGATACTGCCAATTCCCAAACGTGAAGCACAGAGACTTGAGCAACTGCTTGGCTATTTCTTATGGACTGGGAAAGCCTACAGGGTGAGCAGAGAACAGTTACGATTGCCGCAATCCAAAGGTGGATGTGGACTGGTGGACATCGCCAAGAAATGCATGGCCTTATTAGGCAAAACTGCTGTCAGATCACTGGGTGGTAATGGTTCATCGATAGATGGGAGTTTCTGGCAGGATCAGATACAGCACGCTCAGAGGATATACCCGGGATTCAAACCCATTGTTAACCATCTGAGAAATCTGCTGGACACCAGTGCTGACCTCGCAGTTTTTGAATCAACGAGAAAACAGTATCAGCTGCTCAATACATCGCAGTGTACACCCAGGATTGAAGAAAAAGAGAATAGAGAATGGAAACTTATATGGAAGAATCTCTTTAATAAAGTTGTTCCTACTGATTGGCAAGAGACAGCATATGAAGTATTAAACGAGACCATACCAACAGCGGAGAAATTATGGCGACATGGCCGTACAACATGTAACAGATGCCAAATTTGTTCACAAATAGACACCTTGGAACATAGGATTGCCTCTTGCAAACAGGTGCATAATATCTGGATGGTGCTCAGAGACTTTATTGGAAAATGGTGTCCGCCGGAGTTTCCACCATGTCTTCGAAGGCTACAGAGACTGGAATTCAGTTTTAAAGACACGGCGCTCTACAGGTGTGCGATCTGGTTGGTAATGGGAACGTTACACTGGATAATGCAGAAAAATCCTGGAAATGTGGCATTACAGAGGGAATGGTTTGAATTCCTGCGAAGGGAACGTTGGAAGCTAATCACAGCGGGGCTCATTGATTCTATGGAGCCTTATATCATCCGATTTGAGCTCCATCACACTGGTTCCGGAGTCAACTTCCATCCCAACATCTAGACTGGCTGCTTTCACTGAGCGCAGACGATCTTTAGCAAGATCAATTTGCTCGCCACAAGTTCTTAGAACAGTGTTCCTTCAGATAGTTAGGCAATCCTTTGCAAGGACTATCCGCTCAGATGGACGCAAATGTAAGAAAAAATAGACTGGCTATAGAAGCTCAATACTGTAGCCTCAAATACTTCTAACAAAATTTGAAAAATTGGCACCTTCTTAATCCATTTTATCATATTTCTGAGTGTTTTAAGTGTAATCTTAACACTGTACTTTTAACTGTATTAGCTTGACTTAGGTTGCAAACAACAGTTGATTGTAGTTTCTATGACTTGAAAGAAAACATGTAAAAAATAAATAAATAAATATATATATAAAAAAAAAAAAAAAAGGTATTTCAAGCTTCCAACTGTATTATAATAGCAAGTATTTTGAAAAAACGGCTATGGATGTATTCCATCTTATCTAGGATGACAATAGGAGCAGAACATTCCTATGCAGTGACAACGCTGCTTGCAACGTCTGCATCTAAGGAGTACAACACTGTTTTATATCATTGAAATATGTTCTGTGTAGTATTACATGGCCTTTATCCAGGGACCCCATTGAGTTAAAACTGCCTGAGGCGGTAATACCAAATTTGTAAGGAACTTTTTGAACTCAAATCGGCGACAGTACAAACACTTCCTTTACACTAGAGACAGAAGACCCACGTGTTTATATCGGCTCAGCGAGACGATGTAAACAGTCTGAATGATAAAATGACAGTTACGAGTGAAAATTTACTTATAAATTTACATCATTTGGATAATATAAACTATTTTAATTAAAAAGCCTAAAATAAGCAAGCAAACCCCGTATTTCAGCTTAAAAGCTTAGAAATCTGTGCTCTACTAATGCATGTTACTTATAACGTAATTTTCACAAAAAAAAAAAAAAAAAAAAAAAAAAATAAAAAAAAAAAAAGAACGCGGCTGCAAACGCGCAAAAGGGAATATCAAAACTGCTCATTGTCGTTGACTTGACACTTCAATTTACTGACCCGAAAAGGACAAATTGTGTACAAGTATTCAACAACCAAACGCACTATTTTGTACAGCACACTGTTCTCTATGAAATTACACAAAACGCATTGCCAAAACATTTTGTATTGCACTAAATATAACGCCAGGACTTATTGGCCTATTTAATGTTTCTCGCATTCCAATAAGAAATTTAGATTTCAATCCAGACTACGGTAAGATGACACTTTCAGTCGCTATGCCAATTGCAATTGACTTCAAATTATATGTAAGTTTGCCAGAAACATGGTGGCTATAAGATTAGTAAAGCTTCGAAAAGTCTCTATATTAAATGCCACAAAATAGTTAACTTAAAATCGTTATTAAAATTGCTTAAATAGATAACAGAAGGGGGGAATACTCTACTTTCGGCACTGGTAATTCACGCATAGCAGAGCAGCTGTACTACCACTCCTGCTGACAAAATCCTACGTCATCACTCGTCTGTTATCCCTATATGAGTGATTTATTATGTGTTTCAAATGGGAAGGGTTCTGGAGTCCAGCTAATCAGATGCCGTATCACGCTCAGCGTTGCCAGCTTGTTACCCCACTCCTTTTATATTTCCCTCTCTCTCGCACACTCATACAACATGCACGTCTGCCCCAAGCAGCCGTAAGGGTAAGCAAATTATAATTTGCAAACGTTTACAATGATGCAGTTACCAAAATCAAAATTGGAAAAAGCATTTTCGCAAATTATGTGTATTTTAACTTAATATAACTATAATTATAGTTTATGATTTGCCTGTTTTTCTAATCCAATGGAACTACCAGTAGCTTATCTATATCGCTGTCAATGTCACTTCCGTTAAGACACAATTCGTCATTGTCACTGTCTTCATCGTCTGAGTCTTGCAAATTTAGGATTATAGGTTCCAAGATCTCGTCACGTGCTATTTGTTTCTTAAAATCGTCTTCTTGAAGGTTTTCTGCATGCCTCACGCAGTTTTCCCAGTCCTGTTGTGTTACCTTGTCAATATCTTCGTAAACAAGTTGTTTAACGTCCGTCAGTTTAAAAGTATTATTTATTTTTGCAATGCCCCTTTTTATTTGAGCCCACAACAACTCAATTGATTATATTGGCAGTTGTAAAGTTGGAGCCGTGTTACCTCATGTCCCGTTTAAATTGCAAGTTGATCCAGCTGATACACTTTTTCCGTGTTTTTAAACGGAAGTACTCTTTGCAATAACTCATTTTTAGTTTCTGTTTCCGAAAAAAAATTGAAGAACGTGTACACCTTAAAAATAGTACTTCGAGCCTGACTTCGCAATACCAGCCTTTTTGACTCGCCACTAAATTTACCGCAAGAAGCCATTGCACTATTTAACTCTTACTGTACTGTTGTGTAAAGAACAACTGAATGATATTGATCTGAACTCTCCACAGTAAATAAACACTTCTTATCCAGCATTAATTCATAAACATAAGCATATAGCATTCCGCAGGTTAACAGGAAATGAAGTGTTTGCTCTTTCTCGAATTTAACACCTTGACTTATTCACTTTCACCACGTCATGTCAGTAGTTTAAATTTCATTTCTGAGTCATTAAAAGTATGTGTACATACATACACACCAACCACTTTGAACTCTCTAGAGTAAATACAGATTACGAACCATTCGTAAACAAAGATATAATGTGACCAAACACGTTCTGCCATGGCAGCCAGCAATTTATTTCCTCTCGCTCGCTTGGATTATCCAAAGCAATTCTTTTATCACGTCATGTCAAACATTTACGTTGCAATTCTGAGTAATTACAAATATACGTACACGCATACATGCTAACCAATTCATACAGTGCTTACGTCGCGATTCATTTTTAAAATACGGGTTATAGTGGTTTATTTATTTGTATTAGAAAAACTATTTGAGCTAAAAATATGGGGTTTTCATGGTCATGTTAGATACAGTACTCTCTACCTTCCACATGGATCAGTTTTGGCGAACTCTGAATTTTTGTCTTAGCGCGAATAGTAGTTCATACAGATTGATTAGGTTGGAGCTCCTCGCACAGCACTTAGCGGGAATTCAATACAACACCGCAGTACTCCGATTGGTTGCTCACCTAGTAGTGCTCAAGGACAAACACCTTCCCATTTGAAACACATAATAGTGATGACATTTTCGTATTCCAACAATCGGCTTTTATCTTCATGCTTTAGCCACTAAACTGCAGATCCGTTAAGCTGTTACAGAAACTTGAATATTCACGAGCATTTCACAAATACGTTAGGTTTGAAGAACAGGTACTAATACGGCTAAGTCCAGCAACAGAAACTTTTTCTCGTAACAACTCCTTGCTAGAGAAAATTATAGGAAATGGGCTTCGCTCTTAATCTGCCTCCAACTACAACGATCCTGTTGTAAATATATGGGAGGATACAAAGACACAGACATTGACGCAACGTTCTTAGGCTGCTGGTTGTTGGAAGAAAATTCACCGACAGGAACCGCCTCGCTGAACACCCATAAATTTTCCTCCAGCAATCCACAGCTCAAGAGCGTTTCGTTAACGTATCCCTATTTTTCTCCTCGCATCCTCCACAATTTTTACAAAAGAATCGTTGGATTATTCGAAAGCAGACATGGTCAATAGGATAGTGCGTAGGGAAATGGCAATTCCAACTACTTGTGATTCCTTGAAATTCGTATTTATGTTCGTAAAGCTACTTACTTAATGTCTATTCCAAACTAGAGCGCCAATTAGATCAACAAACTCTTTGTATTATCCGTGCGAAAATAGATTGTCGTCTCTGTCACTAACAGCTGGTGTTTCCCGTCGCACATGCATGCTGCTAATCACTTTAGCTAGACATTTTTTCATCAACAAAAATGCCCTGCACTCTGTATGAAAATAACTGCTCAAATGTAGCCTGAAGCAACAATCCTAAACAATATAGTAAGCATGCAGAAATGAACATTTTATATACGTTATGCACAATCCTCAGGAAAAGTTACAACACCCAAATCCGAATCCACTTAAGATGACTCAGCTGCCACATTGCAATCAGTCCTTTTATTTTCTCTGCGCAGTTTGGTGAAACGTTTCATAGAAACGCCTGTGAAATCGGATGTTATTTTCGTGATATGCACTACTGCAAGCGGTGGATACTTTTCTAATAATGAGTTGACCGAGCGGGATGGCTCAGGCGGTTTCTTCTGTGACCCACATTCGAGAAGTCCTGGTTCTATTCCCGTGGGCTGCCTACCTGACCCATGAGCTTTTCGGGAGGTTTCCCAGGTCGCCAGGCAAAGGTTGATTACAACCCTTGAATTTCCTATCCCTCCATTTCATCTCCATTATCATTTCACACCATCTCTCATCTGCTTGTCTCTTTCAGGTAGAAAGTGTCGGAGGGAGTCTGACGCTGCATGGTAGGATGATATGCTCCTAGTTAACACTTCCTCCGCCGGTAGGACGGTCTCCAATCCGGGCCGTTGCAAGAGAACGATGGGTGGGATAGAGGTGCGAAAATAGCTACGTGGACGCAAACCGTCCGCTCTCTATAACACGGGAGAGTACCAGCTCTCTCCGAAAAGGGACGACGGCGGAACTCCGGGGGTGTTTCCAGTAGGACAAGACCTAAATATTACAGGGTGGAAGTGGATACGCCACTTACGAGCGTCAACCCATACGGGAAGAAGGCGCTGGGTGATCTAGAACACCAGCTACTATATCTGCAGGGAACTTAAGGCTTCCCTCAATCCCGTCTTAGAACAGACCTCTCCCATCTCCCACGGTTATTGAGAACCACTGCCACCTCGAGTCCAACCCAATCCGAACAACTCCTATCAGGAAGGGGCTCAAACGTTCGGCCCGAGGTTCCTCTAGTAACTTCAGAGGTACTACGAGTACTGGGGGTCCATAGCGCCCCCACCACAGGTTGGGTGGGATGCCGGCTGTACTGAGCTGCCAGGGAGTTTCCAACTTGTGAATAGTAGGGACCCTGTCCTCTGCACTGTCGTGATTCCTTGGGTCAGTCACCCTCTTTCTCCTCCCGCCTCATCCCTCATCCTTCTTCCCGGGGATACTGCACTGGGGTACAGGCCCCATTCCCTAAGAATCTATCCTAAACTAATACATACATTAGTTGAATGCAGTACTTAAGTATTATTTCTTTTCGCCTCTTTTTAAGGGTTGCCAGCTTCCGTATTTAAACAGTTTACACGCAACTTCGTCTACCATTAGAATTCAAATGTTGGCTAAATTTCAACACTAGCATAGTATTTTGAATGACTGTACGCTTATTATATTTCCTATATTATGAAATTTGTTCATTCGGTCCACAGATAACATCTAGGGGAATTCATTGCTGCATTTCTCGTATATCCAAAATGTGGCATACAAATGGTAACTCACAAGAAGATACTCTAAGGGTTTGAGTAATAGCACATGGCATTAAAAAAAATATTTTATGCATGAGCTTAACAGTTGGTATATATCTGTTATCTTTAACAAGTTCTTATGGACACCGCAGTGAAATGTGCATTGCTCTACCTTTATTACCCCAATATTTCATGATACAATTATTTATCAAGGAACTATTTACATTGACGTAAGAGTGTGTGCTTACGTTCGTGTTAAGCAGAAGCACGTGCTTTTCGGTCCATAAGAGGGAAGAGAAGTTGCCGAATTCTTACATCGGTTTCCATGCTCCCCATGATGCTTTCCCAGGAGCCATGGGTGTGTTTGGGTTGAATGAAAAATCCTATTCTCGTTGCAGTCAATAATTTATTAAAATAAATATAACATCAATGTCATACAATTTCCATACTTAATATAGGCATACAAAATAGCAGTAACGAAAGGACAGAACAGATGAAGATACAGGAAGAGTAGCCGAAACAAGTAGACATGAGTTTAGAGAACATTTACAAATAAATAGCAAGTAAAGTGCTTAAATCCCATCTTTTATGTGCCTGAAATTGATGTATAGCTAGCAGAATTATCACAGGAATTCAGCAAGACATATACATGTACATAATTTTAAACATTTTCTGAAGTTGGTAACTCAGATTACAGTGGGTACACTACAAGGATACAAACAAACAGTGAACGTTCCACATAGCCATAGAATGTGTAACATAGACAGCACAGTAACAGTCGTGAGACACATAAATTCAGTACCTTAGAACATTTCAAAGACATGTATCTCAAATCTATTTTCTTAGCTAAAGTATAAGCAACAGCAGCACATAATTATTTAACGTTTTGGAATGCTTCTATAAGATACAGCTTATATGAAATCAGTACGATGTGACAATGATGCCTACTTCTTAGAAAAATTAAGCTTATTATCAAATTAACAAAATCATTAAATCTAAATAAACATAAAGAAATATCTTAAAATCAGTACAATACATAAATGTCCTAAACTAGGGACTAGCATTTCCATGTAATATTTTAGGAAAAGAATGCACTTGAATACCATAAATAACAAAATTACACATCTATACCTCTATCGTTCTTATCTTGTTTCTATTGTTCGCTATCACTTTCCATTTTCACCTTCCTTAATACATACTGGCAGTTTTCAAAAGTTACGAAATAAACTCTCAACATCACCAGTTAACTCTAGTTTACAACTCAAAATTCAAACATTTCGTAGAAAGAAAATCAGTCTTTCTAGCGAGATTCTGAGCATTTTGGTAATTTAATCTCATATTCTTAAACTAAATATACGGGATTTGAAGAAACTCATTTAGAATACTAGCTGCCAACTTGCTCCAACGCCTTAATTCTCCTCTCAGAAGTCCTTTAACATCCATGCAATCACTCGCACACTAGGAACTGTTATCTGTTCTACAGACATGATTTGGTAATGATGTACTACAGTGATTAAGTATCTCTTACAGGGAAAATATATTGCCTAGATGGATGTTTTGTGCTTAAATGAGTTTCCTGTAGGAATTCGTAATTCTGACGCAACACGCCAAAATAAAATGAGACATTACTGAATCATTAATCTAAGTTTCTTTATAACACATTAACAATACGGTTGCTAAAGCTTTCACTACATGATATCACAGTTAACCCTAATATCGAGAAAACAGAACAAGGGAGGACATCGACCTATGTGTTCAGCCCCTTCCCCAATTACGCGTTTTCATCGCTTCAAAACTAAAACCAAATGATGAATACATATAGACTATATTTAAGTACGCTGGTCACATTTATGGACCATCGATACCCGTAGAGAAAAGAAAAGAACATCTAAGACGGCGTGTTCCATCTTTTTACACCCACAGACTTTTATGTTTAAAGGACCGTATCGGTCAAATTCTTTGGTAAGAGATCTTTACTGTGAGGAGGAACAAATATTTAGCTTAGGAACAAGCACATTCAGTAACCTTTATGTCCTTCCATTTGGTTACCTTAAGCTTAGTATTATCTTCTTCATCTAAGTGTAATATCTCCAGTTCCCTCAGTTTGCTAGGAGCGCAGCAAGGCTTGGGGGCACGTTCACGATTTTTCTTCCAGATGAGAGACTGAAGAATGGCGTGATGATGAGCAGGGTTATATCGGGGTGGACAGCGACCTTTGCAGTAGCCGGCATCGAAACTTTTAGGTTGGAGAATAAACTCAAAACCCTCAAGTTCCCTGAAAAGTACATCCATAGAATGCCTGCAGCAACGCTGACCATCTTTGCGGCACTGCGTGTGTCGGCTGCGGTGACCAGTAGACCAAGGATTTTCATCATCTGTGGAACGCTTTTTCCTTGAGTGACTGCGGACATTGGTTAGGATGTTGATGACTGCATTCAAAGAGCTATTGCCACCTTCATCATTACCAGTAATCAAAGCTACAGCTTTCTTGGTGCATTCTTTACATTCGAGTTCGAGGCCGAAATTGCTTTTGTCATTGGATGCTATCCAAGTCTCTGCTGCGACTGTAACGTCGAATTCTGTCCATTTGGAAGCATATGGCTCAAGTTGGATTTTACGTGTGTCTATCAGAACACGAGAGTTGTTTTGATCCTCGGAATCGTGTTCAGAATCGCCGTATGGCTTCAGCAGCATGTACACACGAACTTCCAAACCTTCATTGGGGAGTGCATCATTTTTCATATCTTTCGCTGACACGAAAAGCCTAAGATTAGCATGATCAACTTCAACGTGGTGATTGGTGCGCATCTCAGGAATGTCTATTGGAAAGTACAGCCATGTAGCTGGTGTCAGCCTCCTTGTCCTGGCACGCCCTCTTTTCCAACGGCGGATGGTGCGTTCTCTTATGGCATGACCTGGAACATAAATACATATCTTCATCAACAAATACATTCATTGACAAAGACCAACTTATATAGGATATATACGAATATAATTACTGAAGTCCCATCGGTTTTTAAGAGGTTCTACCTTCAGTTTCTGCGAAAGTTTAGTAATACCTTTAAAAGTGTACCATCTTTAGCAGGAAAACACAATGAACTATGATCAAATTGGAATGTTCTTACGTTTGCAGCACTGATTGTTTGTTAGTTTAAGAAACTCTCAGGTGTATAAAACTGAAGTACTGTGGTGATATAGATTTGACTTTTTTCTGTATTGTTATTATACTCTAAACAGTTCTAGACCTTACGATTAGGAGATGTGAAGACATTTGAAGAAATAAAACAGTTTGAGCAAAGTACTAACTATACTGCAGCAGAAAGTTGAAATATGTTTTCAAATAGGAGTTATGTTTATAACATTTCCAAATGTACGTTTTGGGAAATGGCAGCTATCACATGCCAAAGCTTGGTAACGAACATAAAGTGAATCTGTTGTAATTCTAGTGGACCAATTAATTTAGAGGAAAGAGTATTTATATACGTCCTGCGCCTTGGCGTAGTGGGCTAAGGCATCATGCCTTGGTTCCCTGCCCGGGTTTGATCCCACCCCTGGGGGTGTGCATTTTAAGTCCCGGGTATAGGACCGATGCCCACTCAGCATCGTGAGGAAATTGAGGAACTTACGATAGGTAAGTGGCTCTGGTCAGGAAAGCCAACTTTCCGACCAGGGGTGTGGAGATACTGACCACATCTCCTTTCCGTATCGGTTGGATGATCGCCCATCTCTACCTTGCGTATGTGGGCGTGAGGCCGGGATTCGGGTTGGCAGGCCCTGGTTCGATACGGACTGTAGTGCCACGGGTTTTAATTTTTCTAGCCTAAGTATTTCTATAGCTTTCCTGTCAATGCACAACAGTGTCTATTGACCAATAATAGTTATAAGGATTTATACGCAATGGAAATAGTCACAGGTACTGGTATCAGCTATATAGCAAATACAAGTATCTAAGAAGTTTATACTTTTCCGGTCTCATTCTCCAGCAGACAACCATTCCATTTCTTCTCCAAATTTTAATAACAGCTTGTTAATATTAAGCATTCGTTCAAATAATTTGCCCCTAATTTACTACGAAGTTTCATCGAATTATAAGCATATCAAACACTTTTCTGAAATGTTAATGTTTAAAGTTTCAGTTACTATTTCTTTTTAACAAAAGTATACAACAATTTAAAAGATTGGCTTCTAATAACTTCTAATAGGAACTATTTCAACAATCGTGGAATTTGTTTTTAGAACCAATTCGCGACAAAACTTAAATTTTAATCCTATTGTGGAATAATCTGTTTAATCCAATAATAATTTAATATTTATACTAACAATAATTTATCTATGCCGCTTATTTATCGGAGCACTTTAGACCATACAACCACATCTGAGGAATGAATGATGAGCATGGCTTGTTGGCGTTGTTCTCGTGTTTATACCTCTGTAGCATAGATGGTAGTGAGTGTGCCTCATATTTAAGGAGTCGCGAGCTCAAATCTTGGTCAGGGCAAGTTATCTGGATAATGTCTTTTCCGGGGTTTTCCCTTATCCTGAAAGATGAATGTCGGGGAACTCTAGGATCTATTGACTCTGGGCTTATTTGAGCATCATTTCATCCATTTCATACTCGTCCTATATGAACGTTGGAGTACCTAAGTAGACTAAAAAATGTTCAAAGGTTAGGCAGAGCACCCGTAGTTTCTCCGTTGGGTGCAAATGAACAATCGCAGTGCTCTCGGTCCTCAAAAATACACAGAGAACACCGAGTAAAGGAACATCTGTATGCCTGCACGAGGTACCAATAGAATCTACCAGTTATTATTTTATCATTTATACATTAGCTCTCCAAGAGTAAGAGCTAAAATTCTATAAATATATGTTGGATTGCAATTAAAATATAAATATGTTAAAATGACTTGGCATTTCCTTCCTCAGAAATACACAAAATACATAAACTACAAACATACTAAACATACTTATATAACAGAGATGTCAGAAATGCAAATATTAGGCATGCAGAAAAACAAAAGAGGAACATATACATTACGAAGTTTTTATCGTACATAGATGTACACAACATTTCAAAATTCAGAAACATAAAAATACATTACATCAAAACTTATACTGAACCTACAACCTTTAAAATTAAGATATTAACCACATTTTGCGAAATTTATATTTTGCAGTTGTTTAGAAGTCTATAAATTATTTCATTTTTAAAATATAAGTTATTTAATAATTCAAAACTTCATCACATTTAATTAAATGGATATTTAGAACTCCTTATTTACATCCATGAGATTGACAATTATGAGGTATTTCCAGAAATATCTGGAAAACGTCGAAAATTTGGCTAAATAACTTGCTCAATCCCTGCAAGGTACTTAAAACAGATATAATAGAATACTCAAAAAGTGACTAAACTTCCTATTAAAGATATAAAGTAGCTTCACAATATTTTGAACGTCTCCAAAATGGCTAAAAATGGGCTAAAGAACTTCAAATACCCAGAGAAACGCTTGAATCGGGCATAGAAGCATCTAAAATACACAAAGGTAGATAAAATAGCTGTCAAAGTGTCTAAAATGTCTTCAAAATAACCTATAATGTCTCTAAAATGCTTAAAATTTGCATACCAGAGAGCCTGAATAGCATGAAAATGCCTAAAATCGCCGCAAAACATAATGGAATGAAATTCTTCAGCCTAGATCTATATAGGGCGAAGTCTATGTTAGCTTAGATGGTAACAGGAGAGAAGAAGGTTAGGTGAAGCTAGGTTAAAATAAATTATTAGGAAAGGATTGTACTAAGTTGGTTATGTTAAATTAGGTAATAAGAAAACAGAATGAATAATTAGAAGAGTGTGACGTCAGGGTTATATAAAGTCAACATAGAAATCAATTACGTAAACATCATACATGGAATATATCGAATTACGAACTTACATAGACCTACACATTGCAATGTGATTTCCTGCGAACTTGTGTCACCGGATCAGGAAAGAATTGTTGCAGTATTAATGATTCAACGCACACCAAATGTCAAGTGAAGAAATGCGTCGGGGATCTTGGTTACTATAATAAGTTTACAGCTATAGGTTAATAACGTAAAAATGGGGGTCGTTCAAAGAAAATGCCCTTTAACGCCTGGAAGCTTCGTTTGGGAATTCTAGATTCCAGCACAAACAACAATGAATTTAACGGTCTCGAACTTATACTGACGCCTAATTGGTTTCTTTTGGATCAATATTGGCGGAAGGATTCCCACTTGATGGATTGTGTATTTTAGCAACCGGTCTAAGTAACCGATCACATTCCACGTGAAATTCTTCGCATTTTATGAGTAAGTTTAAATTTTCAGATGACAAATAGCAAACTGTCTGGGTACATCTACAAAACGATTACATGTGACGGCTGTAACATTTTTAGCGGTTTGTTGTCACGAGTTAAGATGAATATCGAATAAAATAAGACAACTGCTGATCTATCAGCTACAGCACCCAGCATTGTAGGAAATACTGCCGTGACAGATTGGGATAACAGGAGAATATGTGGCAAATTAGATTTTAGGCTCTACGAACTTCACGGCAAAGGCAGTCTGGCCTGGAGGGCCTACATATGTACTGTCTGTTCACTAAAAAAGGCAAGTGCGGCATGAAGAGAAAGAGGAGTCTGAACTGTTTATCTGCTCTGGTACTGGAACTGTTTACTACGAAATGAGTGTATGAGAGTGATATGAGTCACCCATGCTGCCAGATCTAATGCTCGTTTCAGTAACTGCAGTGATAGATATTATGCATGGGTGAGTTATGTAACAACAGTGTATTTTACATGAACTTGTATTCTTATCGTATCCAGAAGGTGAGCATAAGCAGCGTACGGACAGCAATAGTGATTACGTTACACATTCCAATGCCTTGCCTTTTTGTGGTGGGCAGACAGTATGTGTATAGTTATTATCTTTGTAATAAAAAGTCAAGGGAGAATTTGTTACTTCGTGATAACAATGTCGGTATAGATACATTCGCCACCTATATCTATTAACTCCCAGGAGCATAGCTAAGGCTACGAAACAAAAGTAAATTAATGAAAAAAGAAATCTCGAAGAGTTATGTAAAAGGGGAACACTGCACAACATTCAAAGGATGTATAGCTACATTAAATATTGCATAGCATGGAATGCTATGAGGAACTTGTCATTGGAGTCTTCAATCACCCAAATAGGTATCCCCTGAGCTCATCAGACAGTCCATTCCGTTCATTAATATTTGATTTTCTGTCCCTACTCATTAAATATATGTGTAATTGAAATGTATATAATTTAAATATTTTAGGGGAAAAGCTCTCTGCATATGTTAAAACAACATAGTGTTTCATAAATAATATAGAGATGGATGGCTAAGCCGATGTCTAAGGCCTGCGTTCAAGAAGTTGTGGATTGGGTTCCCGAGACCAACCTTTCTGACCTTGGGGTTTTCGGGTGTTTTTGCGTAATTTCTAGGTAACTGCTCAGAAACATATTTATCCAACAGTCGACCTTTCACTTTCTTTCATTTCATTCTCTCCATCCAATCTTTCCAGGTAGTAAGAGTCAGCGAAATCGCCGGTAGTCCTGCGCTGCGGCGTTGTTTATCTTCTGGAAATATAGTAAAGTAAATTTAAAAAGAGTGATAGTCAAAAGTGGGCCTGAGCCTGCCAACCCTACTGCCGGCCTCAAGTCCATATACGTAAGGCAGAGGTGGGCGATCATCCAACCGATATGGGGAGGACATATGGTCAGTATATCGACAGCCCCCACCGGAAAGTTGACTTCCTCGATCAAAGTTTGCTACCTCACTATGCTGAGTGAGCACCGGTCCTATGCCCGCGACATAAAATGTGCACCCCCGCTTAGACCGCTTGGCTCTCACCAAAGCGGCCCGGGTTCGATCCCAGGCGACCGCAAAGTGAGATTTGTGGTGGACAACACGGCGCTGGGGCGGGTTTTCTCCGGGACCTCCGGTTTCCCCCGCCATCTCTTTCCACCGATGCTCCAGCTTCCTCTCATGTATCATCAGTGTCACCGCCTGCGGTGCCGTATGTAGTAAAAGCGGGCGTTTAACACGACACACACACACACACACACACACACACACACACACACACACACACACACACACACTGCACCCCCGCAGTTGTGGGGTCGATCCCGAGAGCATTGCGGGCGCAGGGAACCAAAGCATACGCTCCAGCCCACTACGTCACGGCACAGTACTCTGGAAATACAGTGCCTGGTTGAAAAGGAGCGCGTGATCGGCCGACCAGCCTTCTAGAGGGGGCTGCTTGATCAATAGGTCCTGGATGACTGGTAGCGGGCACTGTGTGACAACCTGGAGCTCCTTCGGCCTGAAGAAACTGCCTACAGATGTTAGAGACCCACCGAGGTTGTATTGCCGCCTGTAGGTTACCTATATCTCATTCATCCACATGGAATCTGACCTCCAAGACTTCCATCGGTTGCACTGCCGGAATTCCGGCTATGATAGGCAAGACAAAACCGACAGAAATAAACATTACCTGAGGATACTTTTGGTAAAGGTATATCAGGGAAACAGTCCTTTTGTACAGTGTTGAGACCCGAGGCAAACAATAGTCAAGAGACTTAACTTAGTCATGTATTTTATCTTCAATTTCAAACACAACGTGAAAAATTCCACTATCACTGCGTATGCGACTAAACCAGAGTAAAATATATTTGAAAAAGCGAAAAAAGTAACAAATATCATCTTACTGCAATATGTTCCAGGAGGAAAAAATGGAAAATAAAGAAATTAAGTGCCACGACGAAATGAGCTTCTAATTGATCGACCAGTCTGTAAGTATGTAGCCTCAAGACATCGCGGCGAGTCCGATTTAGTAAATTTTGCTGGGAACTAGTTCGGGATATTGCGGCGAGAAAACGCCACACGATTTTAAACAACCAGTCAAGTATTAAAAAAAAAATACACGCAGTGGCGAATGCAACAATGGTGATTAATAATAAAGATGTCATAGCACACTTCATGGACATAAGGTGCCTTATCGTTACTAAGATATGCGAAGATCTTATTACGTGATTTACTCCACTTGTGAAGATATCCTGATTGGCTAAAGTTAGAAATGAATCGATTGCTACTGGATCGAAGCGGGGTAGCAACAAACTCTTAGCAGCTAGTGAAGCAGTTATAAAATGGACTTTACTCGTACATCCAGGAAATATCCACATCCTGAACTATATCAAGAAGACATCTTACACAGACCAATGCTAAACTTGAAAGCAGATAACCCGTCGTTCACTCCCATCCGACCTCTATATCTCTGATTAGAATCACAAGTATGTGGTGACGAATGCACGTTTGGGCGTTGATAACATAATAATGTAGTCACACTCATGGCCGAATAAGGAAACGGCAATGACCCTAATCGTCCAAAACGTTCCCTAAAATATGGAATAACTCAACATCCATATGGGAAACGCTTAGAATCTCTCATCGAACTTTTTCTTAATTCATTCTTATGCAGGGTTGTACCTGTACCGAGCCAAACCATTGTTCGTTTTCAGAGGAATCAGGGTGACACTAAACGATGAGAAAGTTAAAATTCATGAATTGTATATGCTAGTGGTACATCTTTGAAGAAAATATGAATTTCAATTCGGGTATTTGTTGCATCTACTGTTCAATCAAACAAATTTACCCAGGGGATATAGGCATTTGACCTAGTGTTGGTTTCAGATCTTCCAGAGTAATAAACATTGCCGAAAACTTTTAGTTCTTTCCGAATTACCATTCACTTTGTTCGAATGTGCAATTCCAATGCCGATATTAGGGATGATAAAATGTGTCTGTCCTTATAACATTATATTGCATAGGACTATTGACTTCCGATATTGCAAACACTGTTGCCAAGTACGTGTGTTTACCTGTATAAATATTTACCTTTGTTACATCTATCTAACGACATTATGCTCGTGTATTATAAGTTGTGTGGGTCTTATAATTATAATGGTTTATCATATGAATACTAATGAAATGTCGCGTAATATATTACCGTAATGATGGTAGTAGTAGCAGCGGTGGTAGTGGCAGTGATAATAGTAGTGGTAGTAGCAGTAGGGGTAATGGTGGAAGTAGCAGCAGCAGTTATAGTAGTAGTAGTAGTAGTAGTAGTAGTAGTAGTAGTAGTAGTCGTAGTAGTAGTAGTAGTAGAGTTGTAGTAATCGTCTTCATCATATAAGAAGTTTGGTTGTATATTCCATCCGTCATGGCTCACACATCTGAAGTCTTACCTCCTATTATTATACGTAGCTGTTTCGACATACATATACTCCTCCACAGGAGAGAAAGTCTCCGAGGGGCGAGACGCAGGGGTTGGCCGAAGGTCCCCACACCCTCCCTGAACAGGTTTATGACACCCCATGTCAGTACAGTTACAGACCATTCAAAAACATTCTGACGGCTTCTACTTTTGTGAATGAATCATCTCAGCTTTAATATACAGAGTGAATAGGGCGCATGTTTTTTAACGGTCTGCTCCTTTTATAGCAAGCGTTCTCTGCCACACACATTCGCTGTCCTTGTCCCACAGCACATTCCTTACAGGGATTGTCTTTGCGTTGCTATTCTATACGTACGGCTGTAACTTACGTTCGAGTGGTCAGGGAGGAGCTCTCTTTCCCACGAAGAGGTTCAAGAGTTTGAATCCCGCTGCTGTCTTCAACAAACTGGACACTTATATGTGCAGAGCCATATCTTGCAACTGATCACATTTTGTAGCATGTCTGATATTCCAGTAACATACAATCAACATTACCAGCGCGACGCGCACACCTATGTGATGTATTGTAAAGAACTTGGCAGGGATTTTAGAACATCACGTATAATTTGGCACTAAAATAACATTAATAACCTTGCATATTAATAATTGTTATTGAAATAAGAAGAATATCTCCACTGAAGAGTTTTCGCTCTAACAGTCTCATTTTACTAAAAAAAATTACTCGACAGAGCGCTGAGGCGTATTGACCTTCAGTGAGAAACGCTGCGATCGTCTCTAATCTGGCCTTATCTGGTCGATTAGAAGAGTTAAATATTAGTAAGTTGGCGTATAGTAAGTCACGAAACAGAAATAGAACACTTGTAAGGTGCGTGTGTTTGACGTGAAATATTAGCCAATTATTACATGCACCACGGGTGTATAATCATACAAAATAACTTTAATGATTGTAAATGCATTAAATATGTATTCACGTAATTATTTATTGTAATATTTTTCAAAGAATAAAAATGAGGTTGGACAATCTTCTGCAACTTCCGTAACAGTAAAAAAGATAGAGAAAACCAACTATACGTTTGTTATTAAATGACTACCGCAATAGTAGGATGTGCACGGTAATATAACTAATTTTCTAGTGCAATCAATCTGTAAAACGGGAATGATTTCTAAAAAGGTGATTTACTCAGCTAGCAAAAGCGTAATGTCAATCAGCAATTTTCCGTCACTGAAAGGTATCTCACTGTCATTGTCCCTATTATCAACCTCGAGTTTCTTGTTTCAGTAATCCATTGCTTTCACCAGTTAATAATAATAATAATAATAATAATAATAATAATAATAATAATAATAATAATAATAATAATAATAATAATAATAATAATAATAATAATAATAATAATAATAATAATAATAATAATAATAATAATAATAATAATAATAATAATAATAATAATAATAATAATAATAATAATAATAATAATAATAATAATAATAATAATAATAATAATAATAATAATAATAATAATAATAATAATAATAATAATAATAATAATAATAATAATAATAATAATAATAATAATAATAATAATAATAATAATAATAATAATAATAATAATAATAATAATAATAATAATAATAATAATAATAATAATAATAATAATAATAATAATAATAATAATAATAATAATAATAATAATAATAATAATAATAATAATAATAATAATAATAATAATAATAATAATAATAATAATAATAATAATAATAGTAATAATAATAGTGATAGTGATAGTGATAATGATAATGATAATGATAATGATAATGATAATGATCATGATGATGATGATCATGACAATGGTAATGACAATGACAATGACAATGACAATGACAATGACAATGACAATGACAATGACAATGATAATGATAATGATAATGATAATGATAATGATAATGATGATAATAATAATGATAATAGTAATAATAATAATAATAATAATAATAATAATAATAATAATAATAATAATAATAATAATAATAATAATAATAATAATAATAATAATAATAATAATAATAATAATAATAATAATAATAATAATAATAATAATAATAATAATAATAATAATAATAATAATAATAATAATAATAATAATAATAATAATAATAATAACAATAATAATAATAATAATAATAATAATAATAATAATAATAATAATAATAATAATAATAATAATAATAATAATAATAATAATAATAATAATAATAATAATAATAATAATAATAATAATAATAATAATAATAATAATAATAATAATAATAATAATAATAATAATAATAATAATAATAATAATAATAATAATAATAATAATAATAATAATAATAATAATAATAATAATAATAATAATAATAATAATAATAATAATAATAATAATAATAATAATAATAATAATAATAATAATAATAATAATAATAATAATAATAATAATAATAATAATAATAATAATAATAATAATAATAATAATTAATAATAATAATAATAATAATAATAATAATAATAATAATAATAATAATAATAATAATAATAATAATAATAATAATAATAATAATAATAATAATAATAATAATAATAATAATAATAATAATAATAATAATAATAATAATAATAATAATAATAATAATAATAATAATAATAATAATAATAATAATAATAATAATAATAATAATAATAATAATAATAATAATAATAATAATAATAATAATAATAATAATAATAATAATAATAATAATAATAATAATAATAATAATAATAATAATAATAATAATAATAATAATAATAATAATAATAATAATAATAATAATAATAATAATAATAATAATAATAATAAAAATAATAATAATAATAAAAACATGGTATTTGTATAAGAAATACCTACAAGGGGTACACGGCCAGTAAGGTATTAATTTACCTGATAACTTCACCTACGAATGACCGTGTTAACCAACACATAGACAACATTAAAACAAAACTATATATTCCATTAAGCACACAAAAACTGCGTGTATTTATTATATTTAGTATTTAGGAGATGCATGCTGATTAGAAGGCACGTTCAAAACTGTGTCAGTGCGTGAAGTTCGCATTCATTTCATGTCTTTTCCCTAGAGAGAATTTTAGTCTAATCTGCAAGCCAAGGGGACGTTTTTATATTAATCATTTTAAATGTAATTTATATCAAAGAAATGGCAGTTAGTGTATTTGGAATGCATATATGTTGAATATTTGACCTAGTAGATATATTTGTGAGTCCTGCGCCGTGGCGTAGTGGGCTAAGGCAGCATGACTTGGCTCCTGCACATGGAAAGCGGCCCGGGTTCGATCCCTCCATGGGGTGCGGCTTTTATGTCCCGAGTATAGGAGCGATGCCCACTCAGCATCGTGAGGAAAGTGAGGAGCTTACGCTAGATAAGCTATCCTGGTCACGAAAACCGACGTTCCGGCTGGGGGATGCCGAGATGCTGACCACATCCCCTCGTATCGGTTGGATGATGGCCCACCTCTACCCTGCGTAAGTGGGCGTGAGGCCGGCAGTTGGGTTGGTAGGCCTTGGCCCTCTAATTGGGCTGTCACGCCAGGGTTTATATATATATGTGTGTGTGTGTGTGTGTGTGTGTGAACTATTTGTGTGGGTGCGGTACATGCATGCGCTCGGATGGTAATACTTCATTGGATTTAAGTACCATGTTGGCAACAAGTGAACCGCATTTGTCGCTGTTTTGATTCTAGAAAGTCATCAAAAAGTCACTAAAGCATATAAATAAGTAGGCAAGCATGGAGGGAGCGTTACAAATATTATATTTACAATGTTATGTTATTTTATGTACACATCTACTCGCTGTCGCACAGGATAACTGCAACATAATCGTCCTATTATCTTCCTGTTCTACTACTAGTGCTTCTTTCTCCACCTTTCTTTTCAATTCACTCCTGAAGTCGAATATACACCACGGCAGGAGCATCGATTGCTTGGAGTATGTTCAAAATGAAATGCAGCAGAGACAGAAGATGCAAAATGCCTTAAATGGAGCTGGAATTTAAATATCACACATAGGTAACTTATATAGTATGTACTACTAGTTAAAAGGGAGACTCAAGACTTGAATTCAACCGTTTGAAGTAACAGAACTATATGGTCACAAATATATTACACTTTAGCGATAAAGAATTTGAAATTTCACAGCGTTATACCCAAAATGTCACATTTGCTGTTAGATACTAAATGAATATATATGTCGCTAACACATGAGTGAAGGTATATAGAAAATGCGACAATATCGCTTAATTGTTAGCACTAGGTTAGTACCCCCTAAAAGCAAACAGTGTAAGAAAGATTTTTAGAAATATGTAAATTCGGTAGTAGTCACCAGAGAGACATGCTGTTGTACAGGAAAGAAATGTGCAAGCCGAGAAGATACGTATTGACCAATGAAGGGCATTCATTAAACTTTATGTTTTGATTATCAGATATGATTTAAATTTGATCAATAATAACATTGTATATACCTAGATACATACTCAACCACAAATATATCAGTGGTGTTAAATTAAGAATAAGGACCTGAAATATAAAATTATTAGGAACGCCATTAGCACGCATGTATACGATTAAATGAAAGACAAAGCATGTCATTTTTCATCATTATCTAATGAATTATTCTTTAGAACTTATTATGAGAACAGCAAAAGGTCTCACTGTTCAAGTGAACACACATCGCATAACAAATTCAGTGCCAATTAATTCACCATTCAATTTTTAGTAAATAAAACATGTATTGCACCAGCTGTAATTCCCAATTCAATAATATTAGCAGTTTGGATAAATTATCACCTTACTCAAGGCTGCCTCCTTGATTTGGTACCCCAGAGTCACTAAAATCCTGGGTTTCTATAAGATACAGGAAAACGTAGGAAATAATGTTATGGATTTTTGCATATGTATCTGGAATATTTGACACAGACTTGGGTCATAGCAGCTGCCGAAGGCCCATTTATTATTCCAATAAGTAAACGATGGCTTCTACACGAAAGTACATATTTTTTGTTCATAACTGCTGGCATTGATAAACTGAGATACAGAAAATAACGAGGCCAATTTGAAACGGAATCATAAGCTGGAGATTTGAATGTAAACGATTTTCCTTAAGATATATGAGCCAATCAATCACAGGTTTTCCTTTAAAGCAAGCAAACATGATTGTCACAAGCTTCTTTCATTCAGCTAATGAAAGGCATCAATCAGCTGACCAATAATCACTGATCTGGAGGTTGTATCTTCTAAAAATTATAGCAAATCCTCCTCACAGAAGCGTGCATCACACTTCACTCCAGTTAACAGCAGCGTTGGAAATAACTCCTTATGTGTAGGTACACTATTAATTACATAGCTACGCAGAAGTCTAATGTGGCCATGCGCAGTTATGCATCATTTTAACCATTTTTTTCTCTGCACTCGAAGAGGTTGTGCCTGCATCTTATGTCCTCAAGTAATCGTATATTACAGCGTTTCACCTGGGTGAGTTGTAAAGAACGTGCCCGAAATAAGCTCTATAGAATGAATGTATTCGAGAAGTTCCTTTCAAGAATATACTGTGGCTTCTGACAGCTTTCAATGGCACTTCACTCTTCCTTACGTGATGTAGTGGCGTAGTGAAATACGCGCGAAGCAACTTCTTCCTTCTGCTTCAGTCGCTGGAGAACCGCACACAAAACCTCTCCATACACGCGCAATATTTTTACTCCGTGTCACACAATCTTCGTTACCTCACCCGGGGAACGCACTGCAGTTCATGTCGCATCAAGAAGCTCACGCACTCTCTCAGTGATTCGCTTACTTGCAAGCACGCTCCTTTATACAGCTACTGAGCTTTAGCAAGAGATTTCTGGAATGTACAGCAAGCAGGGATAGAAAAGGTTCCAGAAAAGTTGGTTATCTACCAATAGGACTACCAACTATATGTTGGGTGAGAACACTTTTCTCCTCGTCCAGCCATTCGGTCGTCTGTCGGTCGGTTAGCACTTATTAGTCAAAAGTTGTCATAATATGAACACCTACCTCCAAAATCTCTGAAGTATTTTAAATTCACACTTGCAATTTCGGAATATCACTAACCTTGGGTAGTGGACTGTAACTAAATTGATCCTCTAGAGCCAGAATTTCTGATGTGCTGAAATTTTTCTCACTATACACAACTGAAACAAAGATACCGTCATAGGGATGAACATTTTCATGTGGTGGATCGTAATCAAAATTAAGATTCCGTAGAGCGGCTGAAATATTCGAGAAAATAGGACAGAAGAATTCTTGGTAGTGATTCACAACTGCATTAGACGTTCTTCGTGATATTTCAATGCTAGTGCAAATGTTCTAAGTGGCAGGGATGGAAAATTTCTTGGCAAATACGTGGAAGGAGAAGGAAGCCCTCATTGGCAAAGTAGATTTTTTTATGGAGGGGAAGTAATTATTCAAAACTGCGGTGGATGTCCTCAGTGGCAGAGCAGACGGTTTCTTGGTAATGATTCAACGCTAGAGTGGATATCCTCAAAGGAACGATGCAGGCTTCTTGGTTATCTTTCACAACTATGGCAAACATCTTCAGTGACAGGCAAAATATTTTTGATAGTGTTTAGAAGTGCGATGCTATGGCAGCAAAATAGAAGCGTTGGTTCATTATCCACAACTACGTTTGACATTCTTAATGGAAGGGTCGATCTTGGTAGTGAGTTAACGCTATTAAACTTCGTTACATGTTTTTTACAGTGCTACTTATTTATTTCGTCACGGTTCATTTCAGACCGATTAGTATTTCGTCACTCATATAAAACGAAACTGTGTCTTCAGCAACTTTAACTAATGTAACTAACTATATTGTCCATTATCACATTCAAGCTAATTAGACTTTCAGCACTGTCTATAGCGCGAATTGATTACTCATTAGTGGACAGTATCAGTTTCTGGCTGTCTTATCGCCATACATATTATGACGATGTTGATAGCTTACTAGGAAAATAGCTATGCTTGGGCTATTGTTTAAGAAACTGACACCTAATCCTGCGCAAGTCGGAGTAACAAAGGAAAAGAGAGATAAGGAGAACTGTACTAGAAGTTAATATGAAGCTAACTACAATTGTTATCGACGCTGTATAAATACGCCTTCATTTGCTTCTACTTCTTTTCTAGACTCAGATATTCCGTGTACAGGAGATAAACAGAGAGGGGAATTAGTAGTGGGAGGGAAAGCTAAGAATTTTTGGCAAAAACTGCTCTCTGACTCATTTGCTATACTCGCCAGCACATCCTTAGAACATCTTCCCGTATTAATATGCTTCGAGTTTCTTGAAATAAATAAATAGGTACATATACACATCTACATATTGATATTTTTGGTATGTTTATAAATATATTAGTTGCATTAGTAAGGGCCTCACAGGAGGGCTGGAATGCCGAAGACCAATAAGTCCTTTAAGAAATGTTTTCTCATTTACTTCTGCAACTTTCGACTAAGACAAGTCTAGGCCAACTATTTATGTATGTCTGAGCAGAAAAAGAGCTTGATAATTCAGGTAGTTCAGTAGTGGTTTTCTCTCCCATAGCATATAGCTTGCCTTTACAGTACAAACATTTAAATCACCTGAAACATGGAATACTCTACATGCCAAATTATTTGCATTAATTGAGTCTGAAGCTCGCAAGTACCTACATCGACAGTTTGTGTATCGAATTGTAGAAGCAGCTACCTTTTTGCATGATTGCTTAAAACAAAGCATATCCAGAAGTGTCCAGAACTTCCAGTTTATGATTATCATTAAACGTTGACCCTAATTGTTCAGAAGAAAAACGATAAATGAAAAATTATATTAATGTTATTGAAGAATAACGAACGACAGTGCGTCAATTACATACATATACTATAGCAGGGTTTATGAAATTTAAATTTCGTATATCTCTAACAAGATTATACATTGCTGCAGATATAACAGAACATCAGTTCTACGTTTGTACCACTTTAATCAAATTGATGTATCAGCTATGACTGTTATACCTACTGACGTGTAGTTTACAGGTTAGTATGAAATGCAAAATAAAAAGTGACATTCCTCTGCTATAGGATTCGATCTTCAACCGAGGTATACTTTAATCTCTGTAACTTGTTCTCATTAAGCGTTATAGAGTTATGTTTGAGGAACTTGGTGGACCAAGATCACTGCACTTAGATCTGCATCTCCTATCACAGCTAGAATAAGTTGATCTTTATTCACACTGTGTCGCCCACTTCCACAAAAAACTGTAAAATAAGTAAATAAACAGGTTAACGTCTAGCTGTCAAGACGCCAAAGGTCAAATTAGGGCGAGAAGATAAACTGTACGGGTCATCGCATTCTCCAACTGTGAATGGCTTATCGTCAGCTTCTCAAGAGTTCGAGCAACATCAGTTCTGGCTGTGACATGAACCAAATTATGAGCTTCAAAATTGGGTATTTTATCAGAAAAAACAGTGTTGTAGTTTAGTTTAGAGAGATTACTCATTTAAATCGGTAAAGCCGTATTGAATCAGGTCAGGTACAAACCCCTCATATAAGCCCCCTTTAAAAGTTTTCTGCGTTCTACCTTTACGTTCAAGAAAGCAATGCACAGACTGTGCCTTTTTATTACAGTTTTCATAAAGTACTGAGCACAGTTTTGTTTATTCCTTTTTATATTATTCAAGAACAAATAGGCAAGTTTTGGTTCATTGCATGTTTACGATCCTACATAAGCTGTACTTTGGTTACGCCCCTTCTGGCTTTACCTTCAAGTGCACAGTACTCGGTTGTATCCAACTTATACTGCTAGGGCTTCCGTTTTCTCTTCCATAAACATAGTAGTCAGGTCACACTCAATTTTTAGTTTCAAAAACGGAATTGCTCAGTTCTGGCCGATTTTGGGGTAGCTTGGTTTCATTACGCTTTATCTCCACTTTCAATTTTGCGGTAGCCCAGATGTATACAAATGTTACTATTTAGAACAGACTGATCCATTATTGGTCGACTTTTATTCTTAAATATGTTATAGCTTGGTTGTACACATTCTGCATTTACTTTCAAATTCAGTATCCCAGTTGTGATATATTTTTATTTTTAAAAACGGGATAACTTGACTATGCATTTTCTGTTATCACTTTCAGTACACTAGCAAGGTTGTGACACACTTTTATGTTCAAGAATAAAGTAACATGGTAATTTACTATCTATTTTAACTTTTAAATTATGGAGTAACTAGTTATGTTATATTTTGTTTTCAATAACCAAGCATTATATTTGTGTATTTTGTGTCTTTAATTGCAACGATGCAAGCGCCTAGCTACATTTGAAACCTCTTTCTGTAAACTGTATAATTTTTTAATTATACGAAATGCAGTTTTGAAAACGCAGGACTCGGAATATCCAGTCTTACGTATAAAAAGAACTGTAAGCTCCAAAATTGTTAAAAATATAATCTGTTAAATATCTTTGTGAAGACTGGACCTTCCAATTTCATAATTTTATCATTAAAGTAATGAGTTCTAACATTGTAAAGCTTACATGGACTTTTTATTTTGCAAGTTAAACGTTAACCTTTTATTTTTATATTCAGTAACTGCATAACACACTGGGTATGGTTTTATAGGTGAAACTTCAACATTATATACGTGAAGTTCAGTCGTATTATTTTTTAAACTGGTTTTCTTGGAATATCCCTACTAAGATAGGAGCAGTAAAAATATATGGACTATCAACAATAAGCTTTTGAGTACTGAATCCTATTTTCAGTCAGCTTAGCAGGACGAAATAGAGACCCTCAGGTGATAGGGAGAGTGTGTACCTTCGGAGGAAAATAATGGTGTAACTTGAGGCTTACCTCGTGTTTCGCAGCGGTTTTTTTCTGGTTCGAATTATAAGCTTGCATCCCTATAGTGGACCGAAGTTTGGAACACCTACATAATATACGTATCTGTCCGCTGTATAGGTCACTTGTAATTTTTGTGAAATAATTACAGAATTAACTAATCAAATAACAGAACGGAAGGAGCCCACATCTTCGATTCGCTATAAAATGTCGCAGGTAATAGCGAATCGCACACAGTATAATTTCCTTTGTAGCAATCTAAGACCGTTTAGAAGAGATATTCTGCTATCAAAGTACTGAGCATAGGGGAAGTAAACTACG
The DNA here is from genome assembly GCA_030765055.1 of Mantis religiosa. NCBI lineage: Eukaryota > Metazoa > Arthropoda > Insecta > Mantodea > Mantidae > Mantis > Mantis religiosa. The sequence continues at coordinate 58,408,562 of CM060950.1, forward strand.
TTTGGTATAAAAGAATGAGGAAAATATAAAGAGCTCAAATTCCAAAAGAGCTGTTGTACTGGGCGATGTCTTACTTATCAACTGTGATGTGTTATACGGTTATTTAATTTTCGTTTCACCACTAAAGAATATCAATCACCTGTATCTATTCCGACAGATATGCGCCGAGGATCTACCCGGAAGTCCGAAGACCACGGCCTCCTTCTATCCGGGAGCGATGAAAAGTCGGGCTCTTTCCATAGGACAATACCTAATTACTTTAAAAAGCCTCCCTCGACAACAACGTCAAGACAGGATGGAAGTGAATATGCCACTTACGCGCGTCAACCCCGCAGGGAAGACTACCGATAACCTCGGTGGGGCCGCCTGGTGATCTAGCACACCTTCTAGTAGCTCTGCAGGCTAGTACCTGGGACTTCTTAGGCAACCCTCTATCCCCTCCGGGCGGTTCAGGCCTGGCCGGAGGTACCCGATCTCCCGCGGGTGTTAGGAACACACTGCCCCCTCTCGAGTCCAAACCAATCGAACAATTCCCCTTCTGGAGGAAGGGAATGTTCGGCCCAAGGTTCCTCTCGTAACGTCAGGGGTACCAGGAGTGCTAAAGGTCCGCTGCGCCTGCAGCACGGCAGCTGTAGGTAACGGTTGCCCTCCCCTACGACAACCTATCAGATACAGACATCATCAAACACAAGGATTCAATTTTTTACAGAAATTACTACTCAACACAAATGCCTGATTTAAGAAGTCTGCCAGATTTTTTCTGTTAAGAAATACTGTAGCTCTTCTGTAGGGTTTTAAAGAAAATATCTGAGTTTGCAACAGTTAGCGTAAACTTAGATACAAAATCAGGAAGACATTTTCTGAAACCCACTGCACTGTGTCTTAGAATAAACTATAGTGGCGTAATTAGGAACATATATTTCAGAAGATGTGTTGAACGGAATAAAATACAAGATTTTATACATTGTACTGACTGTGCAATACAAAATTCATGAGCGTAACACAAGATACATTTACGTTTAACTCAAAATACAAGCAATTCTATCTGCCCGTGTCCATGGCTATCCATCTTCCATTTATTATTAGTTTACTAACCAAACTCCTGCAAATACGGAAATGAGGATTTGACAATCTAACTGCTTTTTTTTTATCGTTTCTGACTTTCCTCTCCTCTCCATGGATCAATGTAACCAAGTACAAACTCTAAGTCTGGACATCCTAGATACATCAGCAATGATGACTATAAACTGTGCAGTTAATGTCCAGTATGATTAACTCGATTGCGCAAGCTGCAATAATATTTGTACTATAGAAACTTGGGCAATGAAATCAGAAGTGGATTTTCAATTACGAGCGAGATCATTCGGCGGTAACGCGCGAGGCTTGCAATAGGGAGGTCCTCGGTTTTACCCCTAGAGGCTGCCCATTCTCACCATGAGTTTTTCTGAGCTTTTTCTCTGGTCGGGAGAAACCTCTCTCCCATTCCGCACTCTCTTTCATGTTACTGGACGACTCCGGTGCTGTGTGTCAATCGATGACGCAGAGGACAGCGCTTTTGGAGCTTCTTCTCGGCTCCATTAAAAGGTAGCCGTTGCTGCTGCACTGCCAAATCGGACCTTCCCTGGTTTCCGCTGGAGAGGAGCCTGTGAGCCACTATCCGCGAGCACCTCGTAACCGGATGGTCAAGCCAGTAACTACTGCGAAACTGTGAGCGTCTCAACCGCTTACGTTGTCCACCCTCCGAAGTTCCTTCATCTCATTCCTTCCTCATGGGGGTGTAAGCACAAAAGACCCAAATGCAAGTCGAGGTGCTACGTGTCTCCTCCGTCCCCTAATCTACCTCTACCTCCACAGAGGCAAATCTGTAGGGACATCTACTAATTTGTCCTGAGTTCAAAAGTGTCACGTATTAGTTTTAGGTTGTATGCATCTTTTAAGCGCGTATACATAACCTATTGCTTTCAGCTTTACTTTACGACCAGGAATTTCCAAGCAGTAAAGCGAGGATGGAAGCAAATAAGTTTGAAGTGTCACTAGACCAAGGATATCGCAGGAAACCTAACAGCCTTCTCCTTTCGTACAGTCCTTTGGCGTTAACAGACATCACTTTAATCGGTGTGACACTTAGCCGCTGTTGTTCACAGTTCTGTGATTGCTTAAGAATTCCTATGTCTGATTTTGACTTTTGTGTGTTCCCTTTCTGTCTACTTCTGTCAGTAGATGCTACAAGTCCCTTAGATAAGTTTGTAGCTATAGTATGATGTTTGCTTTATTGTCGCCGCTTTCGGAAAGCACTTAAGTTATGTTAACCCTTGTCACCGTTGTCACATTGTCCGCTGACAATGCAGTAACAACAATCGCTGAGAAGAAACTGAACTGAGACAAATCGAAGAATTTCTCATCCCCAGTTACCTTCGTCCACAAGTGAATAACTTAAGGCTAATCGATTGGCGTAATATCGATTCCTTCCTTAGCTGCACTCAATGACGTGCATAAACGAATCTTAAAAACTGAAAGTAATGCAGGGATGAAATAGCTAATGTAAAATTACTTGTCGGAAACATTATTAAACGTGGCGCTGTAAATAAAGTATAGGAATTTCCAACATGCAGGTATCGTTCCTGGTATACAACATAAGTCTAAGATAAGGTTGGGATGGGAGATCTAGCACCTCGACTCATAAAAGGTATTTTGCGCCTATACCCCTGAGGGGATGCATCAAGGAGGGAGGGGTAAAGTGAGAGGATACCAAGGGTGGTTGCTCTTGAAGAGAAACTATAGCAGAGGGCAGGATCCCCAACAACTACAGATTGAAACTCTACGGTGCCGACTCGTGAAACTGGTCCTCCCCTCCCCTACAGGCTTACACATCCTGAGGATCGGATGCCTCTCCCGATCTGGAGGGCGAGTATTTACGGAAGGCATGCCATGTACGCTGGAACTCCCACCGACACCTAGAACCTTGAAACACCCAAATGAAGTGAAAGGTTAAGCGAAATGAAAAGGCAGATGGAATGGTGGGATGGGAAACTTAGGGAATATAATAATCTTTCCCAGCATTTAACTATCGACCCGGGGAAACCCCCGAAAGAAACCCATGGTTCAGGAATGTGCGCCATTGGACTCTAACCCACGACCTCTCAAATGCGGACACTGGACGTGAAGACTCACCCCCTTGTCAGTGAAATGCACAGGTGTGGTTATTCGCATTTAGTTTTATCTCAAGCATATGCAATCTGAAATAGGCGAACGAAGGACATATAAACAGTTTTACCGGCGCCATGAGAAATGTTACAAATGTTTCTGACTATAGAAATAAAACGCATCTAGATTAGTGTTTCGTATACCCCAAATTGTGTTGGAGTCTGCAGAATTTATCGCTTATACAGGAGGACATGCCAAACTCAAAAACCTTACACGTCGAGATACACCAATACTGCATTTTATATCTAATGATAAGCTAGTTTCGTTCTTTCGAGAATTATTTTCTCATTTTTATGAAATTGTTGACGTTACCTCTGCATTAAAACGAAGTTTCGTCACGGCATTACGTATTCCAAATGCCAGAACATTTAGTTGAACTATTTCGTGTTCGTACTGCGACGAAAGTATTCGAAATCTCACAAATACAGAAGAATCAAAATGTATTGATAAAGTATGTTAGTAGACCATAAAGAACCCCATATTTACAAGTGAAGCTCATTTTACTCAATACTTGTCTACACTACGTTTTTGGCGGGAGGAGGAGTTTAACTTTAATTCCTTAGCTACAGAACCAATATTCATTTTCTGAATTGTACTAAAAGTATTCCAGTTACTACACTGAAAAATATTGTAGGACTTAAATGCTAAGATTTTTGCACCAAAATTTATTGACATTACTTTTACCATAGACGCATATTAAAGCAACTTGTGTTCCTCTCACGAGAGAGTGGTTTTAAGGAATATGTCCGACATAAACAGTACAGCGTCTTTTGAGAAAGATTACGGTTACAGTTTTGGGCTATCAACTAAGCTTAGGTCTCTTAGAAAACAAACTTTCTTCTGTTAACAATATTGGACTATTAATGTTGCACGAATCGCAGCTAATCCCTGATTGGCTGAAAGGAATGCATTCTTGGTCGACTGGAGTAGAGTTTGTTTCTACTCCGCTTCCATTGAGTAAGAATTTATTCATATCTAACTAGCCAGTCAGAGACATCAGAATGTAGTCACGCAGAATAAATCACGTGATACGATTTGGTTGAGCGTTACTGCTGTGAACACCTTAGTTCCGATGCCACTGTAATTATAAAGTGGATTATACGTGGGAAGGTGTAGTAGTTAACCACTTAAATAAAAATCTGAAAATTAGAACCGAAGATATTTTATAGGCAAAAGAGAAGTTTCAATTTTACAGCTGTAGAATTGAACCATATTATAGAGGAACTTTGGTAGGAGTGATGCTCTTAATAGGCGAGACAAATATTAAAAGTGTGAATATTGTATATTTCTGAACTCCGCGACTTTCGAGCCTTATAGTGATCGGCTGCCACAGCGCTTGAAGACCACGTTCGAGTTATTAGATTTAGTGGTCACTCCAGGTAAATTTCAGTTTAGCATTTCTGTGACTCTCGGCAACGTACGTTCCGATATATATATATATATATATATATATATATATATATATATATTAAGCAGACACATGTTTTTTGTACCGTCAAGTGGGGAAACGCCAGAATTTAGCACATATCATTCAATAGTTACAATTTCGAGTGATAAGATTCCGAAGCAATTTCATTCTTCAGTTCCAAACCGTTGGCAACTCGCTTCAAACAGGGCTTCCTAAAGTTTCCATTAACCTTAACGCAATCAACTTAACTGATGTTGCATATCCCCGCATCCGCCCACCAGATGAAGATCTCATATCCACTAGAGCAGCCGAAAGTAGATACAGTGGAGACGGCCTTAAAGGGTGGCGCAACTTTTTCAGCGGCAAGTCTTTTTTCTCACCTTCGGTCCACTCCAGGAGGGGAAATACGTCCATTCTATGGGATTGATGACCACATCAATAATAGCTCCATTAGTTGATCTTGGTTACATCACCCATTTCCTCTTGTAGCTACATGCGGTTTAGCACCACACTCATACCTGTTATTTTAGAACTCCCTCGTTTTATAGCAAGTCTGTTACAACATTTGGGCCGATAACGAGGTCAAGTGTCAAGTAACCCAAAATCTATCTTGAACATTACACGCTCAGCTGTAGCTATGTATTTGCACATATGTAATTTTATACGAATGTTTATAATAATGCATTGACACCCAAAAAAACTGAATTGGGAGTTTTGCTTTGTATTAATATATGGACCATTAACTAAAATGGATGCAATTAGTATAATTTTAGTAATAAATTGGAAAAGGTTTTTCATTGCTTTATTCACAGTGTGTATGTAATGAAAGAAGCAGGTGTAAGAAGGCCGTCAATCTGTCTGCCTTTCTTTCTTTTTTCTTTCTTTCCTTCTTTTGTTTTCTATTTTTCTCTCCTTCTTTCTCTCCCGTTTTTCTCTTTCTATCTCTTTCTTTCCTTCTTCCTTTTCTTCTTTCCTTTTTACTTTCTTTCGAATTATTAAAAGTCGCTGTTAACAGTTAAAATGAAGTGATGGTCAGCGACTCCAGTCCACTCCACTAAGATAAGAGTTACCCAACATTCATCTTGGGAAGATAAGCGAAAACATCGCCAAAAATGCTTATCTAAATGTGTACGGAGGTAGGTTAGGCGACATTATGACGAGGAGCTGGCATATCGTTTGCCATGAACCATGTTAGAAATCGGAACAAACTGGTCATGTCTTTTAATGTAGTGATTCATTTGTTGAACAGTTTGAACGCAACGGGAACTTAGATTAGGTAACGGAGGGGACAATTATTTCCTAAATCCGCAATTGGATCTTTGGTGCATACACTCCCAGGAGGAACGGATGAGTTGAAGGAACCTCAGGAGACATAGTTATGGGCTGCAGGAACAGGCACGCAAGTTCTCAAACAGTTACAGCTGGGAGGTGTTCGGTGGCGACCCGCCCAAACCGCCGGAGGATGCCTCAGGGTTTCTGCTCCAGCAGGAACCGGGAGAGATAGACTCAGGAAAGAGAACTAGAACAGCCCCTCTTTGGCGGAGCCGAGAAGCACTTCCAAATCGCAAGCCCCAGCTCCATCTGCCCAAAGTCGAACAACACACAGCCCTGGAGTAGTATTGTAACTTGAAAGAGACAGGGCTAAACGAGATGAGATGAGATGAGATGAGAGAGAGAGAGAGAGAGAGAGAGAGAGAGAGAGAGAGAGAGAGAGAGAGAGAGAGAGAGAGAAGCTTTCGTATAAGACACATTACTCCAGAATTCGTCTTGCTGACCAGGGAAAAAGCCTGAGAAATCACATGGTGAGAGTGAATGGTTACTAGAGATCGAACCTGGGACCTCCCGAATACAAGGCTCGGAGCCATCTCTCTCGGTAAGCGTTACTTCAATTTAATTACATGGCAAACAGAATAGGAGCGTTTAAAGAAAATATAAAATAATAACTAAAGTTGTACAACTTCTAATATTGCGAAGTATGACAATTTCTTGATAATATGATCTTTCCGAAATTTTATAAAATACGAAAATATTTAGCACTTATGGAATGCTACTGAAGCTTAAACATCTGCAGGAGCTTTAGGTACAAAAGTGTAATATGAAAGTTGCATTTTCTCGTTTTCTAGAAGGTAATAGAATATTTCTTAATGAAATAATTTTTATGACTACCTGTAGTCGTATGCACAGTTCCGGTACACCATAAAAGTCTATTTATGCTTAACTGATCCTAATGATGCCGATGAGTCTGCTTTGGTTATCGGTTACGTGGACGTCGCTAAATTACTTTCCGCAGGAAATGGAGTACATAAAACACATTCATCACGGCTTCCTCTTCACCCAAGCATCTTTATGAAATCTATTCCCAGATTCTTGCCAAGATTTAAAAAAAGTAAATAAATAAGTACACATGCGTGGAATTCCGACATACATTTCGGGAACAGGGTTCGCCGTCCGCCCTTCCGGAGTTTCTATTTATATGATTTTGAAGGATTCACACATAACTGAGGAGTGTAGCCTACGGCCTCGCTTCGCTTTGGGCGTCCACTACCTCGTCATTCAAGAAATGAAACTGAATCAACGTAACCTGCTCTGAACGAAACCTTCGAGCACCAAGTTACGCAGGAATGTATGTGTAGAAATGAAAATATTTGCATGTTAAAATGGAGACCTAAAACGTTTCACTGTATAGTGCCTGAAACCAAATCTAGAATAACGTGGCCTATATTTTCCACATTATTAACTTAGTTTCCCTCATTCCAAATTTATGTAGACATTTTTCAGAAGTTATCCATGTTGTACGGAGGTTTAAAGGTAGCATCACCTTTATATCTCGGCTAAGATTAATACTTTTATAAATAAATTATAGAGAAACAGATATATAATTGCTATACATAATTTAGAATCAATCCATTCCGTAATAAGCCTGACGTAAGAGTTTGTCATGGAAAAGGGTCATTAGGAATGGAATTTAAGGGTTGAGATAAGCTGGCGTATCGCAGGTAATTATAATTCTAGTCAATTAAGTCGGTCAGAAAATCATTAAAGAGTAGATTTCTGGAATTCACTTATGTTCAGCTATCACAGCACGTAAGAGAAAATTCTCAAAAATTAGAAAGGATAACGAAATTCCTGATGTTGAGCAAAGTCAGAGAGCAAAAGTTGTGTTTCAGGTACATAATAGCAGCTTTAGGATTGGACCATGTAAACAGCAAACCGGTGGTGAGGTGTGATATTTAGGAGGCAGCAATTAGGTTAATAAATGAGCGGATGCTTTTTTAAAGTCGCGTCTTTTCTTTCACATTTTACAGTGACACATAGGTGTTTACTGTGATCGATTATTGGCCGCCGCAGCGCTTAAAGACTGAGATTTAGCGGTCACCGGTCACCGCTTAGCATTTCTGTAACTCACATCAACGGACACTTCGTATTATTACGGAACCACTTATTTTTAAACCGAAAAGTACAGAGACGTCTGAAGTTAGTGAATTTAGTTGAATAGTTACAATTTCGAGTGATAAGATTCAGTAACAGTTTAATTATTTAACCTCAAGCAGCCGGTAACTTATTTAAAATAGATCATTACTACTATCCGTTGAGTTTATCGGGCAACTTAAGTTGTGTTATCTTTACACCCACCGACGCAAATCACGAGCGCTCGTGAGCACCTTCCGTGCCTTCCGCACCTCGATTAAACGCAAAAAAGCAGGTGGTTCAAAATTTCTCTTTATATTTGATTTAACGCTGCATATTTTCGACTTAAAAAGAAAAAACAGTATAATAACATGTGAAAATTAAACACACAATTTTGAAAGCACACAATTCTCTATAGAATGACATAAAACGTATTTCCAAAGCATTTTATTTTGTGCCTAAAACTTTCACTGAAGAAAAGTAAATAGAGCTCCAGAACTTATGTGCCAACCCATTATTTAAGAGCAAGTGAGGGTGGGTGAAAGTAGTATGCGTCTCTCTCCCATTTTACAACCATTTCCTATTTTTACTTGAACAGTAATCTCCTCGATTTATTTTAACATATCGAAAACAGAACATTTTATCTGTAAACCTGCTGATAGAAGATAGATTAAATTCATGAGGTAGACAGTTCTGCACGAGAAATTCTGCAATAGAAATAAGGAACATTTAGAGCCATAAAGAGATAAAGGGAAGAAAATCTGCATTAAAAGGAAGAAAGGTGTTTTATGATCAGAAAAAAAGCTTCGCGGAAACAGCTTCCAGATATAAATCTTGCCAAAACAACTGCCATTAAAAATTTACACGTTTAAGCACATTATTTTCAGGAATTCCTATTCTGTAAATCTATGATGTAGGTATAAAAAGATGTTTATCTCTGGAAACGCTTCTAGAGTGCGCAAGGGAGATTAAAATCTAATTTTTATCAGTAAAATGAACCTATCTTATTTTATTAAATATCCAAAAAATGAAGAGGTATATATAGTGGGATCCATATAAACCTGAACTATTTTAATAGGCCATAATTTTTTAACCTATAATAGGACACACGTGCAACTTTGGGAGAATATAATACACAATTGGGAGATTACATTACATTATTTACATCTCAGAGAAAATGTTGGAATTGTCCTCCACCAGCATCTATAAATGTTTGCACTCGTCTCACCATATTCTCTGAAGTTTTATGGAGAGTATCGTCGCCAATGTTACTTATTTCGGTTCGAATGGATTCCTTGAGAACATAAGTTGTCCGTGGCCTATTCTTGCACACTCAATGTTTTAGATATCCCCACAGGAGAAACTCCGGTGAGTTTAGGTCAGGGGATCTGGGGTCCACAGACCTTTTGAGATTATTCGATTATCAAAGAAACTGGTTAAAAGTTCCATGGTGTCATTAGATATATGGCACGTTGCTCTATCTTGCTGGAAATAACCTTTTCTGAATTCGATATCATCTAGATATCTATGGACCATATATATATATATATATATATATATATATATGTGTGTGTGTGTGTGTGTGTGTGTGTGTGTGTGTGTGTGTGTGTGTGTGTGTGTGGTCTAGATCGCACTATACTTGTACTCAAACGAAAGATGCACAGAAAGAACAAAGAAAGGTGGCATCAGGTATTTTATCGAACTGAATTTTTTTTTTTTGTAGAACATCTTAGAAATACAGAAAGTAGCTATGATGAAAATTTTCAGTGGGCCCAAAAGGCAGCTGCCATATTTGCAAATTCATAGAATATAAAATTCGCTAAATCAAGAAAACGTGTCTAACCTTCTATTATATTGAAAGTATAAATTAATTTTTACTAGCATATAACTTTACTTTAAACAATCCAGGCTAAATAAAACCCGAATTCTTGTATATATTGATATGTTGAGGTAAAGATATTTAAGATGTATGAATGTTCTGTGGATCTTTGGAACTTTAGGGTAAGAAATATTAAATTTGATATTTTATGAGAATTTGAATTTGTATATAGTTGAATTATTTTAGTTTGAATTTTCAGTGTAATTGGAATTATTTTGTAATGAGTTTGAATACACGTGAAGAAATCAGGAAGGTTTACAGTTCAGATTTTAACGCCAGCTAAAATTTAGGGTATAATTTGAAACATTTGCAATTCGTTAAAAAAAAAAGAGTTATAATGTACTGTCCATTACAGAGTAATGTTTTAAAATACAGATTTAAGATAAGTAGGTATATACCAAAGATGATTACCGCTTGCATCCTTTCAGAGAGACCTGTGTTCGATTCCCGGTACCGGCGTGAGGATTTTCTGCCCCTGTGAGCCTTGGTCCAGGATGCTCAACCTCTTTAAGTTCCTAAGAGGCTAAATTAAGAAGCTATTTGATTGAGAAAGTAGTGAGCCCTGATTGAGAAGTTCGCATTCACCGGCGGGGCATTGACCACGGTACTTCACGACGCCGTGATGGGCAGTGGCGGGGACGCAACGACCTTGGTCCAAAAAGGGCTGTTGCGTCGAGGGTTTAGTTAGATCAATGTTGTTGCCGAATCCTTTTATTGTTTCTTGAGAAAAATTATTTTGGAACCTTTACGTACTTAGCCTGCTCTGCTTCAGTTTCTAACAACATGGCGATTCGCCACCTGTTCGCTTTATGTAATATTCTGAAATTGTATTATTCTCTTGCAGAACATGTTTTAACATTTATTTGAGCAACTGGTTAATTAGTAATTAGTAACATAATAAGAACAGGATTAAGGAATTAACCCAAGGTTATAACAATTGGTGATTAGTATTTAATGTTGAAAAATCAAAGTACATGATAGCAGAAAGACAGAAACACAATCTAAAACTTGAAGATGAAACATTATTTAACAGTGTGGTACATACAAATATTTCTTAAAGTCAAAAATTATGGAAAAAGTGATACTGAACTTAAAAAAACGAAGAGGGAAGGAAAACCCGGTATCTATCTCACATTTAAATGCTATATTATGGGACGAACGGACAAAGAAAAAAAATGTAAATTTACAGTTCTATTATTAAAACTACAACTTTACTCGTATATGATTGAGAAATATGTCATTTTTAAAATATCTGCAAACAGAACACTTTTGGCATTGGAAATTAATCTTTGTCGGTGTTCACCTCGAATATCTGAAAGAGATAAAATTAGTAATGAGAAAATAAAACAGGGAATGAGTGTTACAAAATCTTATTACATGGCATTTTAACAAAACAGTTAATACGGTATGGACATGTGATGCACATGGATCAAGATAGGTTACCGATTGGAATAGATGCCGTTAAGGAGACGGAAAAGAGGACCATCAAGAACAACCAAGAATGAAGTTAATAGAAACCATAAGCAAAAACAATTAAGAAAAGATAGTAGATAAAATGGGCATAGTCTTTTTTTTTTGTCAGTAAAAGGTGTGTCTAGTTTAACTGTATTTGTCTGTCAAAGGATGTTATTATTATTATTATTATTATTATTATTATTATTATTATTATTATTATTATTATTATTATTATTATTATTATTATTATTATTATTATTATTATTATTATTATTATTATTATTATTATTATTATTATTATTATTATTATTATTATTATTATTATTATTATTATTATTATTATTATTATTATTATTATTATTATTATTATTATTATTATTATTATTATTATTATTATTATTATTATTATTATTATTATTATTATTATTATTATTATTATTATTATTATTATTATTATTATTATTATTATTATTATTATTATTATTATTATTATTATTATTATTATTATTATTATTATTATTATTATTATTATTATTATTATTATTATTATTATTATTATTATTATTATTATTATTATTATTATTATTATTATTATTATTATTATTATTATTATTATTATTATTATTATTATTATTATTATTATTATTATTATTATTATTATTATTATTATTATTATTATTATTATTATTATTATTATTATTATTATTATTATTATTATTATTATTATTATTATTATTATAACTTTTTTCCCTTGTTCCATTTATACCCTGCCATTAACTGCTATGGTCATATCGGTGGCCATTCTCCTTTGGAACATACTGAAGGTGTTAACTCGTTATCTTTGGTTTTTAATCATTAGATCACGTACACATTCACACTCTCATTCATACTTCCAGACTCTGGGGAAGATGGGGAATTATCTTGGTTTGAGAAAAATCCCCACCCCCACCGCCGGGAATCGAACCCGGGACCCCTAGCACGGTGCTCTACCGACTGAGTTACAGGGTCAGCCTATATAATTATTATTATCATTAATACAAGATTATTAAATTAAAAAGAACTGAAGCAGAGAATGGCATAATTATCCGTGAACAGGCATTCATTGTTTGAAGCATTTAATTACAGTAGTGGAAACAAAGCGCGTACATTTTGATAAGCATATTTCTTGGAAAAATATAAATAAATTTCTTAATATTCTATGAATGACTTCACTTTAAATGACCTTCCAGTTGTTCTATGACCCTTAAAATTGAGGACAGATTTCTTTAGCATTAGAATATGAAATGAACATCCCCCAAAAAGGATTTTATGAATGTTAACAGTTTAAACGTGATGGCAGCCCAACGCACTGATATCAGGCTATCGCTTTAAGCGAACTGAGGACGTACGCGACATCATAGCCCTCGTGACTGGAAGTGTGTCGGGTGGGGAAAGCTGGCAGCGCATGTCAGGAGTACGGTAAGAGGGGAAGTAACCACGTTTTCATGAATGAAGTAGAAAGATGGAGAGAGTGACTGAGTGAGTGAGCACGTGGCTAGGAACATGTTGGCATCTAAATATATCCCCGTATACATCAGCACTCTAGCAGGAGAAATGGACCTACGGAGCATGCAGTCGCAACCATTCATCCGTTCCAGCTGCCGCTCTGAGGTGAAAGAATGTCTGAAATAGGGCATTCCGGGTCGTTCCCTGGATAAAAGTTCTGCACCGTCACATAATGTAGGTTCCCAACCATGCTAAGTCAGTGCATATAAAAAGGTGCAACATGTTGCCATACACCACCTCAATAATAAACCTGTGAATAAAGGATAAAAGCCATTTAGCTTGCTTTGCAGTGTATCTGCTAAAGCATGAGTTATATAATGTATTTTTACACGTTCACCTTCTATAGAAGCAGTTCATATTTGCTTGAAACTGACACATGTATATTTGCTGCACTACTAGTAGTTCAGTATCAGCAGGATCGTGGATCCGATACGCGTTTATCTGCTACAGTAATTGTTCAGTATCAGCAGGGGTTTAGATGTCACACACGTGTATATGCTAAAGGAGTAGTTTAATATCAGCAGCCTTCAGATCTGCTACGGCAAGAGTTGAGTATCAGCAGTAACTTGCATCTGATACACGCGTTTCTGCTACAACACAACGGTTCGTATGTGTATCAGTTACTAAGACAGTACAGTAATAAAAAAATAGAATCGGCGTATCTAACAGCCCAGTTTCTGAAACCTATACCAGGCATTACTATGTGATCTTTATTTTTATCTTTATTCATTTTTAAATCAATTTAGGGTAAAGGGAGGTATTTCCGTGACATGGGAAATTGCGTGATACTTTTCCGAAGAGATGTCACTGAGAAACCAGTTGAAGTTAACTCTCCTTTCACTGTTGGCAGTTGACATATTTGTCCCTATTTCTCAGGAGCTATCGGCAGGCGCGTTTCTCTGACGTATGAAGACGTAAACCTAAGTTATGTTAGGAGAGGAAAGTTTTCAGGCATTTTCTTACGAGGTTTTGTCGTGTGTGTTTTTGTGCGATTATACAAAGAAGATTTATCGGTAAGTGATATGTTATTGGTAATCCTTTTGTAGCTATAGTTTCACTCTATGAGGACTGTTCAATAAAGAATGATCACAATTATTTTTTGACAACGTACCTTTATTCATCTTCATAATTTTGATGGTACTTCTCAAAATAGTCTCCCCTTAATGCGATGCACTTGTCCTAGCTTTTCTGCCAGTCTTCAAAGACATGCTGATAACCATCTTTTGAGAGATCCTTCAAAATCGCCTCCACAGCCTTCACCACAGCTTCTGATGATGGATAATGCCTCCCACGAAGGCGTTTCTTCAAATTATGGAATAGAAAAAAGTCACATGGGGCTAAATCCGGACTATAGGGAGGGTGAGGGATGTACTTCACGTTGATTTTTGCAAGATATACAGCAACAACATTGGGAATATGCGGCCACGCATTATTTTGGTGCAGCATCCAGCCTGCTTCATCGAAATGTGGTTTTCTGCGCCTCTTGTGGACTTGCAATGTTCCCTGTAGTATTATCCAGTTACTGATATGTGTGCAGGTACAACATGCTGATAAACCATTCCATTAATATCAAAGAATGAGATAACCATAACTTTCCCAGCAGAAGCAACCACTTTTGCCATTTTGGGGGTTGGTGATGAAGCAGATTTCCCCACTGAGCTTTGCTGTTTGCTCTCAGGATGAAAATCCAAGTTTCTTCAGCAGTGAGTACGTTTGATAGAAACTCCGGATCTTCCTCTAACATCAACTTTAACTGAATGTAACCTCCATTGCAGTGGTAGGCGAAATTGCTGGTTCTCACAGGCGGGAACCAGGAGTACCAACAGTGAAACTACTACGGCGTGTTTGTATCACATTAAGCTAACAGAATATAATAAAATTGAATTTTAGTGCAAAAAATTATGCCCGTAAAAAAATTATGATCATTCTTTATTGAACAGCCCTCGTACTTATTCGTGTTAGTGTCATAGTAATACAATATATTGGGGAACCGTAATCCCTTACTTTCTGGCACTGTTTTCTTAGCATTTTTGCCATTGTAAAAATGGCTTCTTGCATGGCATGTAATTTGTGCCCATAATTTCAAATTGTCGTGTTTTGATATGGTGTACATAAACAATTTTTTCTTAACATTATGTAGAATAGTCATACCCAAATGGGTCCAATGCTCCTTCTGTCTTGTGCCATATCATGTGTTGTGTCAGTGCTCAGAAGATAATGATGGAATATTTGGGTGTGATAATTGTTGTTCAGCTGAAATATCGAGCATTGATTCTGATTAAATATCTGGAAATATAATAGTTTTCATCATTCACGAACATACCTCACCAGTATCACGAAATTAAAAACCTATATCACGAAATTGCCTGCATAATGATACCTTACAAATCAGAGTTTTGCTATTAAAATGTATTGTCAAAATGAATTAATAATTCCACATTTGTTGCCTCTAATGGTCTTGGATAACATCATAAAAGTATAAGTAAATACAGTTCTTTATAACCACAATAGAACAAAAATTGTATGTCTATTACGAATATAACTCCCTTAACACTACGTAAAATCTTTTACAAATTTTGCAGATATAATCTACTTGCTACGTTAACTTTCTAAGCCTACAGGTTACAGGATCCCAGTAACCTTATAAATCTACTCATCTAATTATTGTAATATATCTATTTTTTGTTGTAATTTTACGTCCTCCAACGTTAAGTCATATCGGACGGTGAATAAAATGGGTGAAATGATGCTCAAATGAGTCCAGGGTCCATGGAGCTTAGAGCTACCCGATATTCGCTTGTAAGAATAAGGGAAACCCCCGGAAAAAACCTTATCCAGCTAACCCAACCTGACCGAGATTCGAACTTGGGACCTCTTGAACGTGATGCAGACATGCTACCATCTACGCTATCGAGGCGGGCTAATATATCTAAAAATAGTCTTTCTTCTACTTTAATTCTACTCCAATAATATAATTCAAATCTACGTTTCTACTACAGCTTTAATTACTAAAACTATTAAGACTTCTACAGTTTTAAATTTCCTCTTCTGCGACTGGTATTCAAAACTTTCTCCTACTGGTATCCATCTCCTTAACGGACTGGTATCAGTACAAGGAGCTGTTTCGTCAGTTCCAGATATCCGGGTTGTCATCTTTCCTCTTCTATGTAATCATTTGTATCTGTCCGCTCTAGCCCGCCTCGGTAGCGTGGTGGTAGCATGTCTGTCTCACGTTCAAGAGGTCCCGAGTTCGAATCTCGGACAGGGTGAGTTACTTAGATAAGGTTTACCCGGGGTTTTCCCTTATCCTGGAAGACGAATGTCAGGTAACTCTAAGCTCTATGGACCCTGGGCTCATTTGAGCATCATTTCACCCATTCCATTCATCATCCGATATGACTTAACGTTGGAGGACGTAAATTACACACACAAAATATCTGTCCGCTCTAATTCTCACCATGTACCTTTTCTAGCTCTCCTGGGGTTCTCCTTCCTTCGGTGGCTTCTGCTCTTCCTTCCAATACCCATTACTGGTGTCCTATATTCAGCGGTCGTGTGTCTTAAATTAGGTTTTCTCAAGTCTGGTAATCTATCTCGTCAGTTTCTCCTGGTCCTAATCTTTCCCTCCGATGATCTCAAATGGTATTCCTATCTTGTATTAAGTTCAGTATCCGCAAAAGCTTAGATCTGATATACAGTAGTGCAATATCAGCAGAAGCTTGTCTTTCATAGACTTGAGCCTGCTGCAGTAGTATTTCAGTATCAGCAGGAACTTAGATTGCAAGCATATGTAACTGCTAGAGTGGCAGTTCACTATCAGCACATTTATTTTGATTTTTCCGACTGAGAGGGCTCTGCTGTAACGTGAGTGACTCGCTTTCTTGATGTCCTGGGTTCGATTTTTGGTAACCACCCATTCTTACCGTGGGATTTAATGATTTCCTTAAGTTGATAGTCGAATGTTAAAGTGTCTTCTTAACTACCATGATTTTCTTTCTATCAATATTCACTTATTCCATTTCCCCCTCTTTCAGGTGTGCTTCTAGTTTTCGTAGCGCGTGGCGTTTCCGGAAGGTTATCCCGGATACTCGCTTAAATGAAGGAGTACTCCCCGGGTTACTAGAGGATTGCTTAGTCCACGGATCGAAGCTCCCTTGACAGCTTCAGTAATTGGATAGGTCTTCCAGCCCGAAACATTTAGGAATATCTTAACGTCTGTATCTGTCTGTCTGCAGTCCCTTCCTCCTATGGAGTGTAAGCCAGAATGCATCTCTGCAGGTCTACGTGCGCCAGGAATCGTTGTGTAACCCTAACGCTAATCCTAGTTTGAATTTCGAAAGAGGACAGTAATCGACTTGGTTCACAACACGTCTACTTTAAGTAGATGTACATAGTATAAGTAATATAAGCCAGTGACGTGCAGTGATACTCTGCTTCAGTAGTAAAACGAAACCAAACTCCGAGGCCGAACAGCCCGATACTGTGTCAAGGTCTACGCCTGATCTGTGTCTCCCACTTCTGCTCACAACGGGCGTCATGAGGAGGGTGCAGCAACGAAGCGTGAAATGTAGTTAGCGCCCAAGGACCCTCCCGGCAAATGAATGCTGTTCAGTATTAAACATATAAGCGTTTGTTATATTTATGTTTAAAGAGAGAATATTTGCATGCGCATGTGTGTCTGGACTTTCTTAGCTCTAAAATCACTCAATGAGTTTAAATTATTATTATTATTATTATTATTATTATTATTATTATTATTATTATTATTATTATTATTATTATTATTATTATTATTATTATTATTATTATTATTATTATTATTATTATTATTATTATTATTATTATTATTATTATTATTATTATTATTATTATTATTATTATTATTATTATTATTATTATTATTATTATTATTATTATTATTATTATTATTATTATTATTATTATTATTATTATTATTATTATTATTATTATTATTATTATTATTATTATTATTATTATTATTATTATTATTATTATTATTATTATTATTATTATTATTATTATTATT
Organism: Mantis religiosa; assembly: GCA_030765055.1. Taxonomy (NCBI): domain Eukaryota; kingdom Metazoa; phylum Arthropoda; class Insecta; order Mantodea; family Mantidae; genus Mantis; species Mantis religiosa. Next base: position 58,426,508 of record CM060950.1, read on the forward strand.
ATTATTATTATTATTATTATTATTATTATTATTATTATTATTATTATTATTATTATTATTATTATTATTATTATTATTATTATTATTATTATTATTATTATTATTATTATTATTATTATTATTATTATTATTATTATTATTATTATTATTATTATTATTATTATTATTATTATTATTATTATTATTATTATTATTATTATTATTATTATTATTATTATTATTATTATTATTATTATTATTATTATTATTATTATTATTATTATTATTATTATTATTATTATTATTATTATTATTATTATTATTATTATTATTATTATTATTATTATTATTATTATTATTATTATTATTATTATTATTATTATTATCATCATCATCATTATCATCATCATCATTATTATTATTTATTATTATTAGCAGTAATATTTATCAGGATGCTGTTTCTCGAGAGTTTTATTTCACTTTGATTTACGCATTAGTTTTAAAGCATATCATTGGTTTGATTTGCCGGAATTGTACTATAGGTAATATTTCGACCCCAAGCTAAATCTTGTAACAGTACTTTGGGGCTATGTTTGAAGTATGAAAAGTTTATAAATTTATAAAAACTGATTATGTAAATATATTTAATAATTCAAATATGTAAAAATGTATGTAATTTTGTGATTGGCCGAAATAATAATGGTATGACGTAATATGACGTAATGTGGTGACGTGCCATTGGATCGGCCAATCACAAAATTAAGTAGAAGTAACGACAGTGACGAGAAGTAGAGATTTTTGTTGTAACGACGAATGTGATGTATACCGCTGCAAGAACAAAAGCGTTTTAGATAATAGTTCGAAACTACAAAAATAACCAAGTAAGAATCTATCGAAATGTTTGAAGTAACCTGCAATATACTAGTAAAATAATTTCAAGACAGTTAATTAATACAGTTGTACACATCACCTCCAAAATTGGGATCTGTGCACACAATCCTGCATGAATATATGAAAATGCTCAATCGGCGATTCTTCATACAAATTCCCGTTACAAATGGCGCCGCAACGTGTGGTCGAATAGGATAAAGAAGAGGAGATTAAATCATCGTACAACTCCGTGGGAATATAAAAGGAAAGGAGAAAGAAGAGGGAAGAAAGAAGAAAAAGAAAACTGGTTTAAGTGAGTGAAATTAAAAAAAAAATACTAGAAGTAGATTTATGTTGCTAAGAAATCAGAAAATGGTTAAAAAGATGGCGAGTAGAAAAGAAATAATAGTGGAAGGAGAAGTTACTGATAGTGTAGGAATGAGTAGGGAGGATGTAGGATTAAGCAAAGATAACGAGTTAATGTTAGAAAGGATAGCGAAAATGTTGGAAGATTTAAAATCAGTGTGGAGTGATGCAATATCAGAGTTGAGTAATGTAAAATCACAGTTGAGCGATGTAAAATCAGAATTAAAACAAGATCTTGAACAAAATATAAATGAATTGAGGGAAGAATTAACTCAGAATAAAGACAATATTAAAGATTTGAAACAAAGTATGTGCAATTTAGATGTTAATGTAAGACAGGAATTGGCAGAAGGTGTATGCAATTTAGAGGTTAGTTTGTCATAAAAGTTAAAACAGGAATTGAAAGGTGAGATAGCACAAGAAATTAGAGAGGGAAGAAAAGAATGTAAAGAGAATATGGAAAGGTTATTGCAAACAATAGAACAGAATAAGAATGAAGATAGACAGGAAATTATGGAATTAAGAGAAATAATTCAGGAAACTAGGTTAGGTCAGCACATTGTGAAACAAGAAATAAGAAATTTACAGACAAATGTTGACTTACCAAACAATGAATGTTTTAATACAAGTGATTATCAGAATATGTATGTTGTAGGTTCAACCAAAAGGTATTTTGATGTGAACTGTAATGTATACGTACACGAAATGTTCACACAAACACAAATACACAATTAAGATCATAGTGGTCACATGTATGATACACCACACAAAATCATGTTTTCTTTAAGATTTGAACACACAACTAACCTAACCTTCAAACAACTGTTATGATGTACATGAAAACAAAAGATGGATTTACCAATTTCTGGATGCTTGCAAAGATCAGGTTAGCCAACTGAGAAAAATGTATCACACTAACTGTTCAAAAGTTATGAATATTGATACAGGACAGCTAGAAAAATTAATTCTGTGGGCAAATCACCCAACATGAATGACTAAACAGAGAATTCGTTTGCATATAAATTGTATATAAATTGGTTAAAATGCAATTATTTCATTTTAATTATATATGTTCGTTTACAAATAGTTGTTAAAATATTTTTATATTGTTATAGCATGATTGTTTACAGTCAATAATTTAAAATTGTTAAATATAAAAAATGTTTTAATGTAAATTTGGGGCGGGGCACACCCCCACATGAAATCAAAGATATATATTTTTAAAAAATGTGTTATAATGCTAAGTGGTTGTTAAATGTTCATTTATTATTATATTTCATTCAATGTATATTTATTGTTATATTTTATGTATGTGTTATGTATTATTGTTGTAAACTAAATTGTTAGTTGGGGCCGTTCTTCGAAATATATGGAAAATAGATTGTTAATTCCTTTATTTGGTTATTTTTCCATATATTTCGAAGAGGGGCATTTGTAACAGTACTTTTGGGTTATGTTTGAAGTATGAAAAGTTTATAAATTTATAAAAACTGATTATGTAAATATATTTAATAATTTAAATATGTAAAAATGTATGCAATTGTGTGATTGGCCGAAATAATAATGGTATGACGTAATATGACGTAATGTGGTGACGTGCCATTGGATCGGCCAATCACAAAATTAAGTAGAAGTAACGATAGTGACGAGAAGTAAATAACCTTTAAGAGACAGATATGTTCTTCAATCTTGATACATTACGAGAAGTTAATAATCTTTAGGAGAGTGATATGTTCTTCAGTTTTGTTTAATTACGATAAGTTAATAATAATCTTTAAGAGACAGATATGTTCTTCAGTTTTGTTAAGTTACGAGAAATAAATAATCTTTAGGAGAGTGATATGTTCTTCAGTCTTGTTTAGTGAAGATAAATCAATAATCTTGTTATAAAGAGAAAGAGATATTTTGTTGTAACAACAAATGTGATGTATACCGCTGCAAGAACAAAAATGTTTTAAGTTGTAGTTCGAATCCGTATAAATATAACAAAATAAGAATTCATTTAAATGATTTGACTTCTTTATTCCGAACCACGCCTTGAAACACATGTCTCATGACTTATTTAGAATTCGATTGATACTTCAAAATAATCATGGAAGTGAACGTATGAACATAATTTTGGAGCTGATGTTGGCGTGGATGCCTTGTACAAGAGGATCCAAGAAAGAAATCAGAATTAACATTATCTGACCCAAATTCCTGTTACAATCTGAATGGAGGAAGCAGGCGGGGAAGTCCTCCCCTCCCTTGTGTTTTAAAGTCAGTTCCTACTGCATGCAGCTCCACATGTAATACAAAGTAATCTACATTAAATGAAATGATAGCTGAGGAACGCAATGTTTCAGGTTCGGCAATTGCAAGTTCTGAAGACTGAGTAAAATTACCTAGAACAGAAGCAAAAAGCAGAGAGAGAGAGAGAGAGAGAGAGAGAGAGAGAGAGAGAGAGAGAGAGAGAGAGAGAGAGAGAGAGAGAGAGAGAGAGAAGAGAGAGAGAGAGAGAGAGAGAGAGAGAGAGAGAGAGAGAGAGAGAGAGAGAGAGAGGAGAGAGAGAGAGAGGAGAGAGAGAGAGAGAGAGAGAGAGAGAGAAGAGAGAGAGAGAGAGAAGAGAGAGAGAGAGAGAGAGAGAGATGAGAGAGGAGAGAGAGAGAGAGAGAGAAGAGAGAGAGAGAGAGAGAGAGAGAGAGAAACAAATAAAAAACGAACAACCCTCAGTTAGCCATCCCTGTTTTTATGGAATTTGAACTGAGAACTTTTAGTTTCGTGTCGAAACGACTTTGGTAGATTAAGAGGTGATATTTGATGTTATACGAAAAGAAAACCTCGCATGCTTGGGTTATATATCAAGCAGAAATGAGAAATGCTATACTACTACAAAACCTTGTAACATGTTCAGTGCCCTAATTTTAATACCTTGCTTCCAAATCCAAATAGTTTTGAGCTATCCGAATGAGTATTCTAATTTTAATTACGCTATAGCACTCAGCAAAAATCATATCATACACTAAAACAAACTCTAAAGTGTTCTATATATCCTTAGTGATAAATTGATATCTTTCACTTTTCTGGATACGATACACCAATGCTCTTTTATATAAAACCGAAAAAAATTACCTTGTAGAAGGGAGGATAGGCAGTATGGGTTTGACGTTAGCCCACATCGCTTATACATGCTCATACTGAACACGAGTTCAGTGTGTGACGTCAACGTGCTCCGAAAAAGAATGGGGGATTTAGCAATATAGGAAAGATCGGGAACATATCTGGCGTTAATTAACACGACTATCATGTAAAGTCCACCTCGGCAGCGTAGATGTTAGCATGACTGTCTCACGTTCAAGAGTTCCCGAGTTCGAAACTCCGTCAGGGTGAGTTACCTGGATAAAGTTTTTCCGGGCTTTTCCCTTATCCTGAAAGATGAAAGTGAGGTAACCCTAAGCTCTATGGACACTGGACAAGTTTCAGCCATTTCACCCATTTCATTCATGGTCCGATAGACTTAACGTTGGAGGACTTTGATTACAAAAAGCGAACAAAGAAACTGGCTGGTGTGAGCTGTCACACTGGCGTTGGCTAACCTCCTTTCTTTTGAGCTTCAAAAGCCACGATGCCCTTATTTTCAACTCTAGAGCAACTTACACTTTCCACAAATTACTCCCTTCTATATGAGTGACCTGTATGTGCACTTCTGCTACATTCCCGGAAAAGAAAGAAACATTTTCAAAATATATCCCTACACGTCATGAGATTAATTCATATTTTCTTTCCCAACATAGCAGGACACTTCCACCCGCCGTCAAAAATTTAACTAACTTTACAAATTCCAACAGTTAACAACAACCGTTATGTTATATAAGGGCGCTGCAGTTGAGCGCACTAAAAGACACATCTATCCTATTCTATGGCAAACATCTCAGTACAATTATACACCATTAAGCTGACAACAGCTTTGTAAAATCTACGAAACTTAAGATACACCTATAGTTTTAAACATCGTTGCAATCGTTATCCAAAATGTATCACCATTCTGGACAGGAAGATTCCAGGGGACCAAGGTCCCCCCCCCCCCGTTAGAAACGGGAAGCCGCACGCGACTCCCCGGCGCTTCCCAGTAGGGCGCTACCGAGGCTACAAAACCATCCCCGCCAATTACAGAATTGAAGTGGATGCGCCACTTACGCGTGCCAACCCTTCCGGGAAGACTATTGAAGAACTCAGTGGGGCAGCCAGGTGATCTAGCACACCTATCTACTTGCTATGCAGGTTAATACACTAGAATTTTGGGCAACTCTCTGCCCCTTCCAGGCGGTCTGAGCCTGGCCGGAGGTCCCCAATCACCCATATATATCCTAAAATCTATTTTAGGTAACAACTTTGTTATTTAGTGGAAATTAATTGTTCTTTCATACTAGCCGTGTGTAGGACGCACTATGAAAGGACCTTAATGGCGACTTACTATGCTGTAAGTACTTTAAGGCCCGGGCTTTATAGTTCGGACCATTATTAGGTACAATTAATGGCAATTAATTGTTCTTTCACACTAGCTGTGTGTAGGACGCACTATGAAAGGGTAGAGCCAGACGGTGTCAGATCTGATGATCGTGCTGGCCATGGAACTGGTCACCCTCTACCAATCTATTGATTGGGGTATGTAATGTTGAGGTAATTCCGCATATTTCTCTCAAAGTTTGCTGGAACTCCGTCGGGTTGCAGCTACATTACCTGAAGAATTTGTAGTGGGGCGTCCTCCAATAAAGTAGGCAAAATATCTCTAAGAAATATGAGGTAGATCGGTGCTGTTAGCCACTTTGGGAGTAGATATGGCCATTGATACGGTCAGCAACTATTCCTGCCCATAGGTTGGTACTAAACGTGTGTTGGTGACTTCGAAATATCTGCACACGTGGATTTTCGTCCGTTCAAACATGAACATACGACAGCAGTTCTCTAACTTTGACGTTCTATGGCATCCAAACCATGCGTTTACGGGCAAGGGGTCCTTCGAAGATTTTTGACTCACTCTGTATATGAAGTTTAATGAAGTTTATTCACTAAATAAGGTCTGTCCAATATATTCATCAGTAGCTATTTGAATTTAGTCCATTGAACCTAGCGAACGAAAGCCGTACTTCGATCTAGCGTTGGAAGTCATTTTTAAGAATCCCGTACGACAAACCGAATCTACCATTAATAACTACCTACAGTAGGATATTGGCTCTCACTCTAAAGAATTGCTTTGTAGCTTTCTGCATGTCTATGCTCTGTTGGTATTTTACACACATTTTTATCTATATTCGACGAAGTAGGAAATAAATATCTAACTTTTACGTCATATCGGTATCAACTTAGAATTTAATAACTCTGTTTGACCAAAATTAGCTAGAAATGCTCTTTAGTGCAAAAGGATGTTTCTATAGAACTTGTTAACTCACCTGTGTTAGTAAAACTGTAGAACCGTTGAGCAGTTACTTCAGGTTCTGCTTTCTCCCTTTTCTGGCGCTGCCGACGACCCTCTTCGATACTGTTGAGGTAAATCTGATACATTCTGGCATACTCTTCCTGACTCACGTTCATCTGAAACACAAGAAAACTTTCACCCTTAAAACGGCAACATTGTTTTAAGGAAATATATATAAAATCATAAATAAAGTGAGGAATATAACGCTTTCTGAAACATATTCTTTAAAATACTTATTGCTTCTAAGACGGAGAAAAAGTATGGTTCAAAAAAAGTAAGTGTGTTGTAAATGGTTACAAGATTTATCTTACTGAAAGAAGTACGCTCAAAGGAAATAAGAGGAACTTATTGAAACTGTGCTAGTGCACATAAATTAGCCGGGTTTGGTTAGAAAAATTCCATTCTGCGAGTTCAGCCAGGTCACCATACAAAGAGTGGGAAGGATCAGGTGGTTTCTTCTGTAGCGCGTATTCGGAGATCCAGGTTCGATCCCTGTACTGGCCTACCTGACCCATGGGGTTTTTCGGGGGGTTTCCCGGATCGGTTAACTTCTTTTTTTACCCTGGCGCGACAGCACTAAGAGGGCCAAGGCCTACCAATCCGACTGCCGGCCTCAGGCCCACTTACGCAAGGCAGAGGTGAGCGATCATTCAATCGATATGGGGAGCAGATGTGGTCAGCATCTCGGCATCCCCCAGGCGGAACGTTGGTTTTCGTGACCAGGTCCGCTTACCTAGTGCACGCTCATCACTTTCCTCACGATGCTGAGTGAGCACTGGTCCTATACACGGGACTTAAAATCCGCACACCATGGGTGGGATCAAACCCGGGACGCTTTCCGTGGCCAGGGACCAAGGCATGCTGCCTTAGCCCGCTACGCCACGACGCAGTACGGGATCGGTTAATTACATCCCCCGAATTTCCTGTCCCTCCATTTCATGTCTATTATCATTTCACAACATCTCTCGCCTGGTGATCTCTTTCAGGCTGCATGGTAGGATTTAAGCTCCTGGTAAACATTTCCTCCTTCTATAGGACGGTCTGCGGTCTCCGGACAGGCCGGGTAGGCCGCTTCAGGGCCATGGCGGGTATTGTGTTGGCTTTACTGGCCTCCTGACCTCTGCATTGTCGTGACTCCTTGGGTCGCCCACCCTCTGTCTCTTCTTCCTCCATCTTTGCACCCGGGGATGCCCCACTTGGGGTATGTATAGGCATTATATATTTAGTATAGTAGCAGTGCCTATCCCATTCTAGCATAATCCAATTCAATCCAGGTCGCCTTAGAGTATATATATATATATATATATATATATATATATGTCACGGTAGCTTAACGGTAAGTTGTCGAATGCGAAGCAGCATATTTGTGGTTAGAACCTTGACTTCGACTCTATTTATTTAAAAAGAAAGAACATCCTTCTTCAGGAAGATATAAACACATTACTTGAAGATGTGCTGCCTTGTATTCCATCCGTGTGCAAGAATGTTGGTTATGTATTATTGCGAATTTTATAAACGTTACTTCTTCCATGTACAACTTAACATTGTAAAATGATTATTTTGCCAAATTTGTAATATTATCCTCCAAGTTATGTATGCTCCGAGTTTAACAGTTACAGCTGTGTCAGTCCTTTTTAAAACGATTCATTGCTGCAGTGATGACAACTGTCGTTTGTTGTAAATGTTCTTGAGTAACAACCGAATAAGAATCAAATGCAACTTTTTTTCTTTTATCTACCGTTTAGTCACTTGTTACAAAACCAAGCGAGATTGCTCTGCAGTAACATGTGAGTACTGCATAAGGAAGGTGCCAGGTTCGACCCCCGACGACCGCCAACTCTGACAATGGGTTTTTCGTAGTTCCCCCGGATTGGTATGACAGCGAATGCTGCGACGATTTCTGATCTAATGTCTCTGTCCCATGATTTCTCTTTCCTTGGTTTACTTCTCATCTTTCAAGAATGCCTCTAGCTTTAGTGGTGTGTGGTGGTGCCAACAGATGCGTGAATACTTGTTTAAAGGAAAGAGTATTTTCTGTGGTCATTAGAGGGCTGATTGATTGAAGGGTTGTTCATCGCCTTCTCAAGGCAGCTTAACCGTGGTATGAATCTTTGTGCCTGGAATGGTAAGGGACTTACATGCTTCTCTGTAACCTGTCTGCCTGCGATCTGTAGCCTTCTGTTGTTGCTTCATTTCATCACTTGCTTCTGAGAATGGGAGCCAGAATAGATCTACCTAAGTCTAAGTGTGCGGGGTGTCCCTCTACGTTGTATAATCTTAACCCAGATACAATACGATTAATATCTGCTAGAAAAGTGATATGACAGAAAGTATGGAGCCCATTCCTTTACCAGTAGGTGATAGTTCCAATATACGCTTAATATTTCACAAACGTACAAACGGAATTATTGCCATAGAAATCTAAGAAGAGTATTTACATTTACAAGAAAATTGCGGATATCAGAATGGAAGTATGGATCTGACATACACAGCATAAAGCCATCAGTGGTCCCTAGTATTCGCTCAGAGAGAGACAGAATAAGAGAGAAATGCTAACAGCCATCAGGACTTCTGTGGTTTGTTTACATAAGTGTGTTAAGATGCAATATATTTAGTGGGACTCTTGAAGCTGGTTTCTCCACCTTATATGGATTAACTTCAGAGTTGTCCGGAGAGAGCGGTCCTGGTATGGATAACAAAACAAACACATCATAATGCGCTCCTGTTTGCAAAGGCACTCATCCAAAGAACTGTTTGATTAAACAGCAAAAACTTTCGTAAGTTACTAGAGCAAGAATACGACAAAGGATAGGCCTTTAGGATGGAAAAACATTGAAATATTATACTACTTCAAGTTCTAGTCGGCAAAACAGAGTACAGAATTGAATTTCAAACTTAATTACTCGCTTGGAATACTTTAAATTATACTTTAAATTATTCCACTAACCAGGGTCTTAAATATGATAAGCCACCATAAAATTGAATAAAGCTTGTAACATAAATGCAACGTCCGGTATTTGTACCATGATCCTTGAGGTTTCCATGCCGGTACTGCTACCCAAATATCATCATGTGGTCCACAGTCAAGCTTTGAGCGCGCTTGACACGGTCTATACCAATCATCACGAACTTCCCTTAGATCAGATATGAGCACTGTGTTCGTGATCCTGTCCAGGCATAATGAATTGGCCAGTGTTTCCATTTTTCGCTAGTCGACGTATCAAGGCCAATTCCAGTATCTTCACCTGAAGATTAGCTCACTTTTGAGTTTGGTATCCACGGTCTATTCCGGACATCACTAGCTGGGCGATAGGTTAGGTTTGAGGACAGTTCTAGACGTCGTGAGCTGGTCAAAAGTTAATTTTTCAGTACGGTATTCACTGTGTATTCCAACCCTCAGTAACTGTTCAATAGTTCAGATTTCAACGCGACATTCTCAGTCCATTCCTGGCATTCTGAACAGACCAAAGTTCAGTTTTGTGCACAGTATTCAAGGTCTATTTTGGGCCACAAAAATGGCAAATACATTTTGGGCATCATCAACTGACAGTTCAGTTTAACGCAGAGCCATAGAGCTGCACACGTTGACCGGCAGCGTTCCTTAAGGGTGTACCGCTTTGACATACTGCCAAGAACGATGGCCTAAACCTTGACACCATGACAAGGTTCGGAGTAGGGACTCCCGAACATTGAACTCTTATGTGCATATGCCCCTGAAAGTGCGCTCCCAAGAGAGGGAGGAGTAAGGCGAGAGAAAGGTGGTAGAACGGGCAGGACCCCCAGAGTCCGTTTGGATTAAGTTGTCAGGAAGAGAGAGCAATAGTGAAGTGGTGACCTAAGCTACCTCCCATTCACTACAATTGTAAAAAATGTTTCTTCAGGTCAAAACCTTTCCTTATTGTCAGTTTTCTTCTGTCACTGCTTCCCCAAGAGTGAATATTCCTGGTGTAAATCCCTTTCCACATTCACCCTGAAAGGTCCCTCATAACTGCATTCGAGCGAGAGGGTGAGAACTGCTTTCTCGTTCTACAAATCCGAGACTTCTTCTCCTACACAGACTCCCCGATGGCGGCTAATACCACGTCTGCAGGTTTACAAGTCTCTTGCAAGTCACAGAGGCTATCGCTTGAGGCACCCCGCTCTGTAGGCCTAACAAGGGAACTATCATTATGCTCATACCTGTATTCGCTCGAGATTTTGAAGGCATCATTTCTGCTCTATGTGAGGCCTGTGCACCAAAAATATGCTTCGAAGTAGAACCGCAACGCCCAAAACTGAAGCCTGAAAAGCGCCGCATGCGACCCCTTGCAACTGGCTGCTGAACTCCCCTCGTGAGCTTTGTGCCACCGCTCCTTACGTATGTCATGTGTAGACCACTGCCCTCAGAGGCATGCTATGCCTCCCGTACATGCTGTGTTATTATGCCTATGAGCTCAGTGATAGTTTCCTTGTAAGAAATCTATTCCACTTCTGATCTTCATAGCTTTGTCTACGTGCATTTCATGCACTTGGTGGTCACTGAAGGCAACTAACCTCTGAACGCTACGGAATATTAGGAACAAATTTAAGTTAATGGATGCTTTGTTGACTTGATTTAAACGGAACGCCAATTGGCTTAGCTGCACTGAGTTATAGCTAATTGCTTCTTTTAAGCACATAACTTGGCTGGTTAATGAACTTCTGACAAAACTTGACTTTTGCTTCTTACGATACGTGTTGATTTTAGCACACAACATTTATTTATTGTCTTTAAGAACCATGCCGATACGAACGTCAACGTATTGTTTCAAGCTAGATCTGTTAAGCGTTATTTGCAGTAAACGTTCGACGGAAACCTAAAAGAAGTTAATATTCTGAATACGCATATCTCGTACAACACTTAGATTTATTTCGAAGCGTAAAGCATAAATTGGCTCCAAGACGACCATGGCCTTATTATTATTGTTATTAAATAATTGTAATTGTTAAAATAGCATGAAGCACTCATGCCTACCATGATATGCTGTTAAGCATTTTAGTTTATATCAAGCTGTTTAAATGGAAAGTGCTATTACCGTTCCACTCCAGAATTAAAGGGGGATATTAATCGTAGCTTCACGATTGATCAGCTGAGTCAAGATTAAATATTTTGAGCTTTCGGGCGTTCCAGGCTCCATGGTCTTCCTCAGGAACTGAAGGCCATAGAGCTTGGAATGGCAGAAAGCTCGAAATATTTAATCTTGACACGGCTGATCACCCGTGAAGCTACGATTAATAACTCTCGACGGAAAGTTTTAAGTTTTACGTAAATGGGAATTTGGCAAACAAACAAAGTAATAAATTAAAATGGTTCTGGAGGTGACAAAGATAATTTGGTATAATGCAGGTAAACGAAGTAAGAAACTCTGTAAGATATTATTGATGTGGCTTGCAATCACAATGCAAAATACCTGCGGTAAATAACACTTATTAGTCTACAGAAAGGATAAATAAGCAACTAAACTCACTCATTCCATAAACACTTCCTTCCTCTTTATTGGTATATTAAGATAGATATATTTTTAATATGATTGAGTTCATCTACGAAATTTCATTTATTGTTTTATGAAAAGTGCAAGATGCAAAAAGAAGTAATTCCACAACATAACTTTTAACATAAAGTTATGAAAAATATTCTATAATAGCCACATGTAGACATAAAGGCACCGATAGCCAGTTTTCCCCTTAAGTGTGCCAGTTGCTTCCCAAACACATTTTACCCTTTCATAATGGAATTCCAGAGCTTTGTTGTTAAGATGTGCTATAATTCAGAAAAAGATCATTGAGTTCAATGATACATACATTTCATACATACATTGAAACATCAGCTGGGGTCCGGAAAAGTATAATCTACTTGATATTCGAAAATAATGTTTGGTCAGGTTAGGTTGCCAATACCCTATCAAATGCTCTATTTATAACGTATTAAAGGACATGACCAAGCACAGAAAATGGATGCATTACGCTTATAGATATCAATACATTAAGAACTGTCTACTCGCAAAAAGCTATATAAACAATACTCTGAAAACAATTGCAGCTGGACAGTTATTGGACTCTGTTTGTACTTGAATGTACACGGTGAATATTAACTCAAATATTAGTAGACCTGTCTCTGAGTATCTGGTCAGTGAGAAATTCTCCCTTTTAATGACTTTTAACTACTGTTACTTCAAACATTGTTTTGCAATTTATAGGCATAGACTTTGATGCTATTTTCATAATTTACCATTAGGTTGGGAACACACGGCTTAAAGGCCTATTATTAAAAATATATCATGGCAACGAAACAATAATCTTCTTAAATTAATTACGCAATTGCAATTAATGTTCACTAAATTCCAACAGCTACAACGTTCTCTTCAGCATACATAATGTAAATAGATAACCATTTTCTTTTCTCCAAAAGAAATGCTTAAGTCTTGTTTCAGTATGTGTTGTTTTCATTGACAAATATGGTGAACGAAGGAAGAATAGAGGCGGTTATGACAAACAGTACCTTTTATTTTATTAAAAAAACTGGTGTGTCACATTGTAAATAGAATAACATATAAAGTAGATACAAAGTATGAATGAGTAAATTGTAAGTATTGTAAATATGTATAATTATAAGAATAGTAATTTAGTGGATAGAGTCAACATGAAAAATTCAATGCCATGGCCGGGATTTGAACCACGGATCTCCTGGTATCCGTCCAGTCGCTCTTAACCTTTGAGCTACCATGGCCAACGTACCGTCCTGACATTAAATTCTGCAGTTGACTCGTATATTTCCCCGGTAAACCACTAGGGGCTCTCGCTTTCGAGATACACCGTTTGTGGCGACTTACTATTGTAAGTACTTAAGTCCCGACTGGATGGAAACCAGGAGATCCGTGGTTCAAATCCCGGCCATGGCATTGAATTTTTCATGTTGATTCTATCCATCAAATATCTTAGCCTATGTACGGCTAGTGTGGAGAAATGATTAATTTCCATCAATTAACTAAAATAATAAGAGTTAAATGATGAAGCCTGGGACTTAAGTACTTACAATAGTAAGTCACCACAAACGGTGTATCTCGGAAGCGAGAGCCCTTGTGGTCTACCGGGGAAATATACGAGTCAACTGGAGAATTGAATGTCAGGACGGTACGTTGGCCATGGTAGCTCAAAGGTTAAGAGCGACTGGACGGAAACCAGGAGATCCGTGGTTCAAATCCCGGCCATGGCATTGAATTTTTCATGTTGATTCTATCCATCAAAAACCTTAGCCTATATACGGCTAGTGTGGAGAAATGATTAATTTCCATCAATTAACTAAAATAATAAGAGTTAAATGATGAAGCCTGGGACTTAAGTACTTACAATAGTAAGTCACCACAAACGGTGTATCTCGGAAGCGAGAGCCCTTGTGGTCTACCGGGGAAATATACGAGTCAACTGGAGAATTGAATGTCAGGACGGTACGTTGGCCATGGTAGCTCAAAGGTTAAGAGCGACTGGACGGAAACCAGGAGATCCGTGGTTCAAATCCCGGTCATGGCATTGAATTTTTCATGTTGACTCTATCCATCAAATATCTTAGCCTATATATGGCTAGTATGGAGAAATGATTAATTTCCATCAATTAACTAAAATAGTAATTTAGTGCTAGTGACATAGTAGATAGTAAATTAGAAGATAAAACAAATGCATATAGAGTAACTGTTCAATGAACTTCGTATTAAAAATGGCATCTCGACAGACACACAGCCATATTCCTAGTAAGAAAATAAATGTACGGATACAAGCACTAATCTCAGAAACATGTACAGTTATTCCAAAAAGTATTCGTCTAATGCATGAGTTTATGTTTAAAGATGTAAGGATAGTGGAAAATCATCATAATAAAGTACAGCAGGGACACTGTCTTATTTATTGATTAGTGCAAAAAAGAATACACTAAAGAAACACATAGTATCCATTTCACATATAGTTAAACATTCAAGAGTAAAGATGTGCAATATAGGATGCAAGATAAGTATTCGTCTGAATACTGAAAATAGTGTAGAATGTTACGGTTAGTACTTTGTAGGCCCTTCATTTCTCTTTATAATCTCTTTCATTCCCCTTGGCAAGGACTTCACCAAAGATTGTGTTGTTTCCACTGTAATTTTACGCCATTCCTCTATTAGGCGTTCTTTAGATCCTTCATATTAGTTATCTGATGTTTCCAAATATTTTTGGCCATACTCTACAAATTCTCTATTGGATTCATGTCAGAGGATTGCGGTGGTGTCGGCATCCATCGTGGAGTATTACACAACAACCATAGCCTTGTATCTAGAGCTGTGTGTTTTGGATGATTATCTTGTGTTAAAATATAATCCTCAGAAAGATTCATGTTATTCACACTTCTGAACAGATGTGTTTTAGGATGTGTATATAAACCTTTAAGTTCATAATTCCATCAATAAAACTCAAATCCCTCACACCATTTGCAATTGTGCAGCTCCAGACAAGTACTGAACCGCCTCCATATTTAACTGAAGCTGTTATATTTTTCTCTTCAAGCTCAGAATTCCTTTTTCTCCACACTATTACTCGCCCTTTGGACTTAAAGAGCTCCAATTGACTCTCGTCAGTAAATACAACCTTCTTCCAGAAATCAAACCCACCATATTTGGGTTCTTTTGCAAAAGCACCTCACTTCTTTCTGTTAATTTTACTGATGTATGCTGTTTTTACGGGCTGTTCAGCCGCCATACTCAGCTTTATAAAGCACGTTTTTGATAGTTTTTGCTGAAACAGGCTTTCCTGTGTGTGACTGAACTGCAATAGCACGTTTTGTAGCACTTAGTTTAGGATGTTTCTTGACTTCTCTAAGTAACTGTCGTTTCTCCATCTCGAATAGAATTGCAGGACGACCGCTTCTTGATTGGTTTTCGTAATTTTTGTTCTGATTAAGCCTGTATATAATAGTCTTCACTATACTGGTAGGTCTTCCAACGGTTTTTCCAATTTATTGAAAATTTCTCGTCCTTTGTAGTTTCACGACGTTTTCGACACATATTACTTAAATATCAGTCAACGGCTTTGAAAACAGAAATGGAATTGTCAACGACAGTGGATGAAACACGACTGCATAAGAAAGGGAAGGGGCGTGTCATCGAGGCACCATAACTGGGATCTTGTTTAATAGACGAACACTTGTTTGACCTCAAATGGGACATGATTTTAAATAACGTAGAGCTGTTCACTAATTAAGCAATATATGAATCCAAATTGTGTTTTATTTTTAAATCTAGATATCAGCCGATTTAAAGAAATAGTTATTGTTCGTTTCTTATCTATATTTCTCTGATTGTGCTTGTTACATTCTATGTGCTGTGATTAGACGAATACTTTCTGGAGTATCTGTAAATACTGTAATTAATTAACTTTATCATAATTAGTTTAGGCTGCTGCACTGACAAGCAGTCATATAAAAAAGCGTTATTATTGTAACTGGAAAGATTATAATGTAATAGTATACCAAGAAAATTATAAAATATTCAAAAAAGCAATATAAGCATAACATGTAGTACTGCACTATTGTAAGCAATAGAACTTGCTGTTGATATCTATAAATAGAAACATCTAGTATGTACAAATAATCACAAGAAGATATGTGATTTATTATTATTATTATTATTATTATTATTATTATTATTATTATTATTATTATTATTATTATTATTATTATTATTATTATTATTATTATTATTATTATTATTATTATTATTATTATTATTATTATTATTATTATTATTATTATTATTATTATTATTATTATTATTATTATTATTATTATTATTATTATTATTATTATTATTATTATTATTATTATTATTATTATTATTATTATTATTATTATTATTATTATTATTATTATTATTATTATTATTATTATTATTATTATTATTATTATTATTATTATTATTATTATTATTATTATTATTATTATTATTATTATTATTATTATTATTATTATTATTATTATTATTATTATTATTATTATTATTATTATTATTATTATTATTATTATTATTATTATTATTATTATTATTATTATTATTATTATTATTATTATTATTATTATTATTATTATTATTATTATTATTATTATGATTATGATGATGATGATGATGATGATGATGATGATGATTATGATGATGATGATGATTATTATTATTATTATTATTATTATTATTATTATTATTATTATTATTATTATTATTATTATTATTATTATTATTATTATTATGATGATGATGATGATTATTATTATTATTATTATTATTATTATTATTATTATTATTATTATTATTATTATTATTATTATTATTATTATTATTATTATTATTATTATTATTATTATTATTATTATTATTATTATTATTATTATTATTATTATTATTATTATTATTATTATTATTATTATTATTATTATTATTATTATTATTATTATTATTATTATTATTATTATTATTATTATTATTATTATTATTATTATTATTATTATTATTAGTAGTAGTAGTAGTAGTAGTAGTAGTAGTAGTAGTAGTAGTAGTATCCACAAAATACTAGATTTTAATACTACACTTGTTTTTTAAAAATGCATAGCATAGCATATGCATAGCATGAAACAAACAGGTAGAATGAAGCAACATTCATGAATGATGCACTTTACTATTATGCTCATGTTTTTTTTTTACTATATATAATGCGCTTTAATACGATATTTAATATGCCGTTGTTTTTTCTTATTTATGTCCTCCAACGTTAAGTTATATTGGACGATTGGTCGATTTATGAAATGGGTGAAATCTAGCTCAAATGAGCCCAGGGTCCACAGAGCTTAGAGTCATCTGACATTCATCTTTCATTATAAGGGAAAAACCCAAGAAAGAAACCTACCCAAATAATTCACCCTCGCCGAGATTCGATCTCGCGAACTCTTGAACGCGATGCAGGCACGCTACCACGCCGTTGTTGGAAGTAAGAACTATTTTGTGTTTGTATATGTGGGTGTATACCTAATTCAAAGATAATTGGACAACTTTTATTTTATTGAACAAATTCATTCAGATCACGTTACAGGTATTGCCTACCAATTGCTATGTACTTTTGCCATCGTTCTAGCAGTTCCAGTTCTGCATAGCAAACCGTTCTTTGGGGGTATTTCGACGCTAGATCTGCTCATCTGCATGAAGTTCATCATTGCTGGTAAATTTCTTACCCTGCATGACCTCTTCCACTGAGTCGAATAAGCCATAGTTGCTAGGAGTCGATCCGGTGAATATGGAGGATGTGGCTGCACATTAAACCCTCACGAATAGTGGTAATGATCTGAAAAGTGACATGTGCTGCGCGTTTCCCTGTTCGAGAACACACGGCCCTATTTTCCGTGACGGTGTTGAGTGCTTCATGCACAATTGGTGCAGTGAACTGCGGTACTAATCTCTGGTAATGGTCGTATTGGGAGGAGTCAATCCTCCAGAATTATCCCTTCCTCGTCCCAGAAATATGTTGCCATTTGTTTCTGAACGAATAGTCCCGATCATGAATTTTTGGGATGAGTGCTGCCAGTATGTTTCCATTCCATAGACCGGCGTTTGTTGTATGGTGTCTCTTGGAAAAATAGTGACTAGTCCACGGTGATTAGACGCTCAAAGAATTCCTCTGAATCTACTTTGTACGATTTGCACCAACTCTTGGGATTGCTCCACACCTTTTATTTCTGTGCAATGGTGAGGTTATGCCGCACTCAATGTGCACACAACTCCTTCATCTTCAAATATTCTTGGATGAAGGCTCCCGTAATGGACCTACTGCCTTCACTAGTCCATCAAATGCGATTCGCCTGTTCTCCATTAACAAGTCATTGACAAGCTGGGTACTATTTGTTTGTGCAGTTACTGGACGCCCGGTGCTTTTGCGTTTATCAACACAGTCTCTGCCGTCTTTCAGTTCTGATACCCAACAATACACGGATCTGCGACTTGGTGCTGCCTAGACACATATGGCTACTAACCTCTTGTAGATGTCTGAAGCAGTCACACCTTCCCTCCAGAGAAACCACGCTGCCCATGCTTCCATGTTGTTTCATCTATGTCCACAAGGGTACTGCGAAGCCGGAACATTTGCTGCACCAGCGATCTACCAATGGAAAGCAGTAACATCATCTGGTGGTAGTAGACAGTTTTACAGTCTATCTTCCCGTATACATCGAAACACATTTCAGACTGCTAGTGTGAAGGAATTATAGGGGGACTGCCAATCATTACTGTACGAACTAAATATATACGTTTACTTAAACGTGCAAAAAGAACATGCGCAATTACTTGTATTTTAGTTTTAACCATAACACATTTAATTCTACTTATGATTTAAAATTTCTACAATATGATCCAAATGTTATTTTATCTCAAGTTACTTGATTATGTCAGACCAGAAACTTTTACGTTCATAATTACTTTAAAAGCAGCCGTTGCAGTCTGCTCTATTTTAAAAACAATGATTAGGATTAATACAGAGTAGATTCGGCACTGCGACCAGTCTTTATCTATTGTACCTATGCCCCCAAATGGGCCAACCCCGGGAGGAAGGATGAGGCGAGAGCAGACAGAAGGTTGCCATCCCAAGCAGCCACGACAAAGCAGAGGGCAAGATCTTACTTAGATGGAAACCTTCCCCGTTATGCCAGGACAACGGACATTAATCTCTACTGTGGTTACTGTAATTAAGCTACCCGGCATTCGTCTGGCGACCCGGGCAAAAAACCGAAAGAACCCATGGGTCTTGTAGGACGGCCACGAGAATCGAACCTGAGCCTCCCGAATGCGGGCCACAGACGAAACCACCTGATCCATCCCGCTTGGTTTAAAAAACAGTTAAATACAATATCATCCCCAGCATAAAATATTTAAGCAGATGGCTTCAGATTATCTACACCCTGACCAAATCTCGCAAAAAGAGAGGCCAAGGTTTACTGATAGGCAAACAGAAACAGGTCTGAATGCTCTCAGTAAACCATTTTTTTTTTTTTACTTTTTCATTATTTTAGAACTCTGTCATAATCAACCCATTTCCGCACAGTTTAGCTTTTATGCTCTTAGCACCTCAAGCTTGATAAGGAGACCTCTGAGCTAAATCAATCGGTGTTCAAGCCCAATATAAGATAGGACGCTGAGAAACAAAGCAATTAAAACGCGTCCTTATATGAAAACTGAATTTTAATTTGCACTACCCTAACTGCTTCAGCTAGCAAGATACTAACAATTAACAGTAAAAGGTGGTACCTTAGGATTAGGATTTCACGGAGGGGATTCCGTACGTAGGCCACCATCCTGGGCCCATTGTGCCTATGACCCCAAGTGGAGGAATGAGGCGAGAGGAGACAGAGGGTGACCGTCCCAAGGAGCCACGACATTACAGAGGGTAGTGTCCAAACAATGTACTTAGATAGAGACCTTCCCCGACAGGCCAGGACAACGGACGCGCTTCCCTACTGCGGGATGGCAACGAACCCAGCATCTGAGCCCTAGAAGTCCCTGGCTGGCGGTCCCGAAATGGTCCCAGCAGAGGCGCGAAGACCAGCAACCGACCAGCAACCAAGGAAGTAGTTTTCCTCAGAGCATATCATTCCGCCATGCACCGCCGAGACACCCGCCGACACTTCTACCCTGAAAGAGACCACTACATGAGCGATGATGTGAAATGATAATGGAGATAAAATGGAGGGACAAGAAATTCGGGGGATGTAACTATCCTACCCAGCATTCGCCTAGTGATCCGGGAAAAAACCCGAAAAAAACCCATGGGTCTTGTAGTTCGGCCACGGGAATTGAACCCGGGGCACCGAAAGCGGGCTACAGACGAAACCGCCTGAGTCATCCCGCTCGTAAGATGATAACTTAACTGACTTTACTCACTTATTCTCATACGTTAAAAAATCTATTATAAAGCAACTATTTTTGGTCATATAATGCGACAAAGCGACGTCGTTTGAGGAAACTGCAACTCAGAAATCGAAATGGAGATAGGTGTTTACGTTTTGTCGGATATGACTAAACGTTGGAGGACGTAAAATTTAAAAATATACATTATTTACATTCCTGTACTTATATATTGGGCCCAGGGTTGAAAAAATGCTGAAATTCCTGGAAATCACACATTACGAAAGTCAGCAAACGTACTGAGTCACAGCTTCCATAATAGCCATCGACGAAACCAAATGGTCTTTTAGGAGAGTCGACATGTGGTTAATTGTGAAAAATATGAAACTGAAAACAGAGAAGCAGGAAACCTAGACGGAAATGCTAACATCATATAGTTCAAAAATATGCATTTACAGCATCGTTTAAGTTTCAAACCTGGAGTTTATTTTTTCTTTCATGCATTATTCATAAAGGATGATAACTTCCAAGGAATCCGTATTTGACGTTTCTTCTCGGTATAAAAATATAAAGGAAAAGTGAAGTAGCTACGGTTATATTTATTTATTTTTGTTTTTCGGGAACCACTCTCTACGTGGTTCAAATCCGGGTATGCGTACATGCTCAGCTAATGGCAGGAGCATACAGTAGTAATAATAATGACTCACATATTTGTATCTAGTGTCAGGGAACCTAGCAATTAGTGTGTTGACTCAGCAGATTCACGTAACCGAGTTTGGTGCACTGTGACTCACGTAAGTAGAACACCATTAAATATAAAATGAAATATCTACGTGGGTTCTGCTGAAATTCCCTCGTGCATCTCGCAGCTAACTTCAGAACGTATCCTCGAGCTACGTTTTAACAGAAATATTAGAAGCATCACTTTTAACACCGTGGGAGGGGGTTCCGCGGTAAGGCGTGACACTCGTATTCGGGAGCTCTCGTGTGGTTTGCCCTGGTCGGTGGGCGATTTCTGGTTTGGTTCTTCTTTTACAACAATTTTCCTGCCAGTCATACTCTATTTCAGAGTTTTAGGACTGCGTGATGGCGTTTGGTGTGCTGTAGCTGGGCGGTTTCTTTTTGGTTGTAATTTACGTCCTCCAACGTCAAGTCATATCGGACGATGAATGAAATAGGTGAAATGATGCTCAAATGAGACCGGGGTCCATAGAGCTTAGAGTTACCCGACATTCGTCTTTAAGGATAAGGGAAAACCCCGGAAAATACCTTAACCAGGTAACTCTTCCTGACCGAGATTAGAACTCGAGACCTCTTCAACGTGAGGCACACACGCTATCATCTACGCTACCGAGGTGGGCGGCTGGGCGGTGAATATGTTTCGTATCTTGGGGTTGGTTGTCTGCCTGCTTACGGAACCCCTTTCTCAAAGGCCTTTAGAAGGCTCTAGGGAGCTCTGGACTTGTGTGCAGTACTTATATGCCTCTGGATGCGTTCTAACTGGAATAGTTTAAGGACCCCGTCCATGCTTGCCTTTCGGAGCTCCAGTCATCCTTCGGGCACGTTATATGCAAAAAGAACCACTTTGGCCTACTTGCATAGCTCTGTTACAGTTAGGATGGCTCCTGTATGGCAAACTCCTCTGGTCAACTCATGGCCTCTTTGTACCGTCCTGCGTTCATAGAAAGTAGGAATATAGATGACGATGTAATTGTAAGGGAGATAAAATCTTGTGTACTCAGGATACACAAACAAAGAAACACTGTAAGCTTGGTGTAGAGAAGAGAACTCATTTCGGTTGAAGGATATTACTAATAAACGATAGTAAACGATAAACATAAGGATACTTAATCATGAAAACTGGAAGCTATTAAAGGTAACTTCATCTCACGTTTATCCAGTGATAGTGTAACAACCAGCTCAGGAAAATTTATACTGTTATCATAGTTGATCTTACATAGTGTGATATTATCAATTTATCATGTGCAATACTTTGGCGAGCTCTCAGGCCTCAGTTGAGATTTGTCTCCCGGCCAAAATGTCCGACGTTGAACAGGAAGTCAGGCGGTAATGCCCCATGGAGCCTTAGTGACGCCTTGGGTCCAAGAAGTAACGGGAAGCGCGGCAATATTAAAATTTGCCTTTCTGGCTCGTGGTGATAGTGTAAATGAACCGTTCAGCATGTAAACTGAGGTGAAGTTCTTCGATTACTACAGGTAAATTTCTTTGATATTAAACGTGTGATATCTTAAAATTGAAACTACGTCGTTTTTGTTTATTACTAGTCTTTCACCAGACGTCTTTAAATAGGAATAAGGAATATGCATGCTTACTGATGCCTCTTCTGCTACATTCCCAACAGCTCTCGTGGTAATAAATGTGCAATGTGCAGCGAATCTAATTGATTACTGCATGGCCATGATTACACACGCTCTAGCTTTCCCAACCAACTGCAAGACTTTGTATACTGCAATAACGGGACTCGCAAATCCTTTGAACTTTCATAAAACGGACACTGGTCAATTTTCATTTGTGTAGGTGCTAGGTACCGTTATGCAGGTTGGCTATTCTTATGACTCGGGGAAGGAGTACATATTCGCCACTCCTAATCTGCTGATAGACGTGAGTGAATGGAATGTTTTCTTCTTTACTATGAAAATAGTTTTAGCAACATTGGTTCAACAGTGAATTGACGCCTGGCGTTAACCTAAAGCAGTATTATTTTGGTATACTTGAAGGTAACAGATTGGTTTATAAGAATAAGCTCTCGAGACCCGAGGTCTGAGGATGTGAAACCATCATACGTTATCTACAGTCTCAAATACAGGGTTATTCATTTAAAACCTAACCGACGCACGGCATTTCGCCTGTGCACGATTGGTTCTGCCACAGCCGGGTTTACTCCTACATAAGCACCGCGCGTAAAGCATGTATAACACTGTTACCTTACAGAAGATGCTGGAAATGTAGTCCAACCTCGGCTAAACAAGTTTTATATTGGGAGGATACATTCTTATTCACACGATTATTTTGGGCCACTGTAATGTTTCCCATTTAATGTCTTGTATTTGTTTTCGTTCTTCCAATGTATAAGGAAATGTCTCGTAAACTTTTTCTTTCAGATTACCTCATAAGTAAATATTACACACTGTTAGATAGCAGGTCGATAGGGCCATACACCTGCACTAACCATTCTATCTTCAAACATTTTCCTCATTTTATCCATGGACTCCTCTGCTGGACGGGCAGTAGCAGAATCTTGTTGAAACCACACAT
Source organism: Mantis religiosa (assembly GCA_030765055.1). Taxonomy (NCBI): domain Eukaryota; kingdom Metazoa; phylum Arthropoda; class Insecta; order Mantodea; family Mantidae; genus Mantis; species Mantis religiosa. The sequence goes on from CM060950.1 coordinate 58,450,373, forward strand.
ATGATTCCTCTTCTTCTCTCAGTTCACGATAAAATGGGGTTAAAATATCATTTCGGTACCACTCTGTATTTACAGTCTGCTCGTAGAATATTGGAGCAATAATGCTTTTATTGCTAATAGCACACCAAACACCAACTTTCCAATCACACTGAGGGATTTCTTGAACGTGATGTGGATTTTCAGAGGCCCAGTAGGTACTGATTGTTATGAGTTTTGACACGGCTACCAGAAGATGTGGATCAATTAAACCGTCATTCACTGATGAAAGGAACCACTCACAATACTGCACTCGTGATACTGGGTCACCTTGTTTCAAAGCATGGACACTTGCACACTTATACGGTTTTAGTTTGATAATGCATTTGCTTTATGTGCAGAAGACTCTGAAATCCCTCCCTACCTGTTGTGCTAATTTTGGGATGTATTTGCTTGGTGAATGTTAAAAGCATGCGCCTGTGTCATCTAACTTATCCACTGTTATAACTGTAGTTTTCGCTTTCGTCTTTTGTTTGCCAGAGAACCAGTGGTTTCGAATTTCTTCACAATCTCCTGAACTGTAAATGAGTAAGGAGGCACTTCTCCAGGGAACGTTTGAATATACTCTGTGCGAACACGGCTTGGCGATTCACATTTGTAATAACTTTTACACACGACAATGCGCTGCTCTAGAGTCAAGCGCCTGCTCGTGTTGGTGGCCGGTACAATACCGTCGAGCGGAGTGCATACCACCCCCGCGCACAACGGCAGCCGGAAATGGGGCAACCCAGCAAAGTCGCGGGAAAAGTGACAGCAGCAGGGCTCAGGCAAATCGTCTGCAGTGCTACACACATGGTTACCCAGTTAACCCTAGCAGTAAATTCCCTTCCACAATGTTCCATGATGCTGTGGCAAATAAAAGCTTTAGTAAGGCGTAGAAGTAACAGAGGGACAATACGTTATATTTATTATTGTGTTAACTGTAACTCAAAGCGATAGTTTCTGTTTGCTTTCGGAATGCAGGACAAACGTCCTAAAAATATATTTTGTTTTCCAATTTAAATGCGTATTGTTTACCATGGTCTATGGCCACGGTACGGGAAAGATACCTCACACTCCTTCCAAGGAGGATCTTTTGTGCTTACCACTCCCAGTAGGAATGGATGAGGTGAAAGAACCGCAGGAAGCTATAGGCTACACGTAGATCGGCCGACAGAGATACAGAGGACCCTAATGATTCCAAGCTTAATGATGCGGTCACAAAAACGGGCTGCTCAAAATGACTTCCCTCTGGTGCAATCCTGAGAGAACTCGATTCACCAAAGGGGACTCAGAGATGGCTGCTATTTGACAGCGCCGAGAAGAACCTTCAAAGGACCTAGAATCCGCGATATTTAAGAGCCTCTAAGGCCCGGTTGCATAAAAATCGCTAACTGCAGTTTATTTATAATCGAAGATCAAAATTTAACTCAGTTTACGAACCCGCGTGGGTTTTACAACCGCTGATCTCAGATCAGATGAACGCCGTTCAGTAGTGATCTGAGATCACAAAAACAAATGCGGCATCATGTTGCAACTTTCCTGTTGTATCGAAAGGATTCGAGAATTATCGCAACTATTCGACTCTGTTTAATTCAAGTGCACAGAGTAGCCAATCTAGATAAAACAAAAACTAAGTAAATCTTTCGCTCTATGGTTATTTTTCCTAGAAATAATGTTATTTTAAATAAACAGTATAAGAATGGACTCCATATTGAAACAGTATTTATCAAAAGTTAATCATTTCACTTACTTTATCTCCATTATATGCCCAATGTACATCTTTTTCATTTTCGTCTGTTTACAATACTGTGAGTTGGAAAATATAAAAAAAAAAAAAAAAAAAAAAAAAAAAAAAAAAAAATGGGAGATAAGTGAAGTTTTAAGTTACAAATTATTACATTTGTATATAAAAATGGAAGTTAAAGCAAAAGAGAAGATGCATTCCGCTAATTTTAAATCTCGCATAAGCCTTTTTACTTCACGCTTTTCCATGGGCATCCTGATGAAATGAGATCTTAAAGCTGCAATCTCCCTTGTAACTTTGTGTATTGTTCAAAACGCAGTCCCTTTATTTTTATTAACTATATCCCTAATCACCATTTGGAAGCTTCCAGTTGCATAGAACCGTAATGTGAGCAGGAACATAAATATTGGATTGAGTGCATAATTCCTCAGGGTTTGTGTTCTTAACTGTGCATGTAACCTATGCTCCAGTTCTTCAACTACATGCTTTGATAGTCGAAATCTCATTTTGAATTTTCTGTCATTTAGTTCTGAGATGGAATTTCCTCTATGTTGGAAAACACGAGGACACCTTTCAAATTTAAAGTTCTAATCTTCAGAGATATCAGAGTAATCTGAATTCTGAAAATAATAAAAATGTATAGGTTATGAACACAAAAAATGTATATTTAACATACATTTGTGAAATGGGCTAATTATTTATACAAATAACCACAAAAATGTTTTATTTATATTTATTTAAATCTGCACTACTTATTTCTTCTCAGAAACTATTTTGTAAAGCCTGCAGTTCTGCTGATCTAAGTTCAATCAAGTTAACTAGAGAAACTTCACCAGTTAGGTTTGATCTTAGATCAAGAGGCCATGAACTTAGATCAATGTTTATACAACCAAAATTCTAAGTTTACTTGACTGAAGATCATTTTCATATGCTTGAACTTAGATTATCTTTTGTGCAACCGGGCCTAAGACTATCTGGAAGATGTAAAGGGAGGCCAAGTGATAGAAAACGAGAGAAAGGAATCTTATTGTAGAAGCGAAACTACTCTAACATCCGGCTTTTCAAATAGGGAAAGCCATGAAAAGCCTATGGGTTAGAGAGGCCAACTCTAAGAGTCGTATTCAGGTTCCCCAATTGCACATTATCGAGCAGCCATTGCCACTTAATCAGTTCTTAAGACTCATTCTTAGCTGAATTGTACTTAGTGGTTTAGCAATACCCACATATTGTTTAACCAAAGAATTCTGATTAAATTCTGTTTTTGCTATCCCTTAGATTTCAGTTCAATGTTTTGGACTGTGTTGTACTCGCCATGATAAGTACATGTCCATGTTAGTTCATGTGACATATGACTGGATTAATTTTTTCTCAATTGCCACTCGTTATTTTTAAATTAATGTTGACCAATTTACACCATATGAAAGATTATTATGAACATTATTACAGGGTTACACACGTAAGTTTATTAATTTAATTACAGCATTGATGTTCAAACTGTGTGTGTGTGTGTGTGTGTGTGTGTGTGTGTGTGTGTGTGTGTGTGTGTGTGTGTGTGTGTGTGTGTGTGTGTGTGTGTGTGTGTGTGTGTGAATCTTGAGTTTGTGAAAGCTCCGTAGAGGACATCACTAGCACCACACAACTTTACCAGTTTGTGACATGTCGAAGAAATGATAGCTGAGTGTTTTGCAGAATGTGAAACATTCTTGTGTTCACTTTAGTGCAAAGTGTGCTGCTTGCAAACAGATAGATTGGCAACTTTTTCAATAAACAGAACGTGGTTCTTTGTTGGCGCCCTTCTAATATCCGTATTCTTGAAACAGCCAAGTAGTTCTGCAAGTCCCGACAAATCAAAAAGGGATATTTCGCTGAGTTTTAAATGCCGTCAATCAATTCAAGCAAATGTGAATTCAGAGCTGCATTTGTTTCCATACAAAATGAGTAAATTTCAGCGATAACAAGCTATGGGGGACAGTGTGCATTTTGGGCAGTTGCAGAAGAGACCGTACATTATACACTTGATTCACAAACGAACCGACATTCTCACACATTCCATTAGAGACTTACAGGGCAAAAGTCAATGGTGGGCAGCAATTTCAAGCCATAGTATCAACAGTCCATTTTCATTTTTTCATTTCATAAAATCCTGAACAAAAACTGATACAAACAGGAAAATAAATATTCCCTCATGCCCCTTAGCAACAGATTTTATGTAAAACTACGGTTGTGCAGGACTTAGCCCGTAAACAGTTTTCTCGACACTTTAGTGTCCTGAAGAGAAATAAATATGACTGAATATTAGGCAATCTCTGTGATTGATTTTTGTGGTGATTCTTACAGCAGAAATTGTTCCAACGGAGGCCAGTAAACGTAATGAATATCAAACTCCACCATCTGAAGTTGTAGTGGCAAAGGCAAGAATTCATTTGCACGAGGTGGTCAGATTATATTAAAAACGTTACTTACTGGGGACACTTCTAGACCACAAAGATCACTCTTGTACTATCTACATTAATACAAATGTATCAAGGGGTAAAGCATTTCCTGCACCACCCTCTGCTATTATTATTATTATTATTATTATTATTATTATTATTATTATTATTATTATTATTATTATTATTATTATTATTATTATTATTATTATTATTATTATTATTATTATTATTATTATTATTATTATTATTATTATTATTATTATTATTATTATTATTATTATTATTATTATTATTATTATTATTATTATTATTGGTGGAAATTAACTGTTCTTTCACACTGGCCGTGTGTAGGCTAAAGTGTGGAAAGATAGAGTGAGACTGAAAAATTCAATGCTATAGCTGGGATTTGAACCACGGATCTTTTGGTTGCCATCCAGCCGCTGTAACCCTTGAGCTACTATGGCCAACGTGCCGACATGACATCAAATTCTCCAACTGACTCGGGCCCTTTCCGGCAAACCAACCAGGAGCTCTCATAAACACACGAGACAACCACCTTAATGGCGACTCAGAAACTCACAAACCACTTCCGTGGTTCAAATCCCGGCTATGGCATTGAATTTTTCAGTCTGACTCTATCTTTCCATACTTTAGCCTACACACGGCCAGTGTGAAAGAACAATTAATTTTCCATTAATTGACGTAATAGTGGTTAACTACAAAGCCCGGACCTTAAAGTACTTACACGTTGTAAGTCGCCATTAAGGTAGTTGTCTCATGTGTTTATGAGAACTCCTAAGAGGTTTACCGGAAAAAACCCGAGTCAGTTGGAGAATTTAATGTCATGTTGACTCTATCCATCAAATATCTTAGCTTATATACGGCTAGTGTGGAGAAATGATTAATTTCCATCAATTAACTAAAAATAATAAGAGTTAAATGATGAAGCCTGGGACTTAAGTACTTGCGATAGTAAGTCGCCACAAACGGTGTATCTCGGATGCGAGAGCCCCTTGTGGTATACCGGGGAAATATACGAGTCAACTGGAGAATTGAATGTCAGGACGGCACGTTGGCCATGGTAGCTCAAAGGTTAAGAGCGTCTGGACGGAAACCAGGAGATCCGTGGTTCAAATCCCGGCTATGGCATTCGATGTTTCATGTTGACTCTATCCATCAAATATCTTAGCCTATATACGGCTAGTGTGGAGAAATGATTAATTTCCATCAATTATAACTAAAATAGGTACCACTGATAACAAGAGCGATTAACTGATTTTACGAGCAAAATTCATTAAAAATATTAAATGTATTTTATAGACATCAAAACAATCAACTCAGTTACCAAAATGCATGGAATATTATTATATCAGGTGAATCAGCTTACCCTACTTGTTTCATATCTTTGCAACCCGCAGATTATGGTCTTAGTTGAAAACATCGCTTCATCTGTTAAGACAGAATTTGTTTTGTAGCTGTAAATGTTCAAATACACTGAATAGGTCTTCGGCCTATCTGTTAATACTGACGAGAAGTTCCGTGAACACAAATGAGCTGCCTATAGCTAAATAATAAGTAAATAGGCATCTTTTAGTAGACTAGCAAGCAGCTTTATAGCCATATGTTTCGTGCGAAGGGGTACATACTTATGGTCTACCATGTATTAAATGGACGTTGCTATGTTCATATCCATTACAGAAATATAGTTGTTTAGTTTTTTTGTCAGTAATGGTCACACTGAAGTCTTCGGTGTATTGAGTGAGGAACGAAAAATCGGTTTCTATGTCGTTTCATATAGCTTTATTGAATTTAATCTACAATTACAATTTACAAACTATTTACACAAAAAATTGCAAAATATTTAAAAATAAAAAATACATACAAACTGCACATAAATGATGACGTTATCTCTTAACATTATACCATAGTTAGAATAAAGTGAGTCCAAAAGGTACTCGATTATAAGAGAAAGTGCTCAAAATTCCCGCCTACAGAGCTTTGTGCAGTTGTATTTGGCAGTGATGCAATTTATTGTGGTGCAGTATGCGCAGCACTAATGCCTGGCTATTATTAATATCCCGTGATAAGGACCTAGAACCGATATACGGTTTGTTTTCAGTAAAATTGCATTATACTCGATTTCCCAATGAAATGAAATGTGTAGTGTTTAACGCCCGCTTTCACTACATACGGCACCGCAGGCGGTGACACTGATGATACATGAGATAAAGATGGAGCACCGGTGGAATGAGATGGCGGGGGAAATCGGAGATCCCGGAGGAAACCCACCCCAGCGCCGTGTTGTCCACCACAAATCTCACTTTGCGGTCGCCTGGGATCGAACCCGGGCGCCTTGGTGAGAGCCAAGCGGTCTAACCACAGAGCCACGGCGCGGCCTACGATTTCCCATTTTCTCCAGAAGCCACTGGAGCATTCTGAGCAAAAGGTGCCTTTCTGATTGATCTTATATCAAGGTGGCGCCTTTTAACTCTTTGGAACGTATCCGTAGTTGACCTTCCTGGAAATCGCTCTTGGTATGGACGTCTTGCTTTCACTACAATACATCTTACTTCACCACAGAGCAGCAGCAGATCCACATTTTCGTCGTTTGAATTCATCACTGTTATGCCCGATTTCACCAACAGATGTTAAAATCGACGTTAACAAATGTAACGTAACAATTGTCATAGCGCTAAAATTAATGTTAAATTTCTTGCATTTCACCAACCTGTTTTCTGAAAATGTTAACAAACCTGTGTTAACGCCAAGAAACTTGTAAATATCACACCTATAGAAGGCTATGGAAGATTTTCTGAACGTATTCCGATGCGCTTTTGTTTTCATTTTCGTCTGCACAAATGGCGGATGAACAAAATCATAAATAAAGCTGTGAGACAAATTTCTCATCGACGGAGAAAGAATTGTTAATTGAAATGGTGACGAAGTGTAAGGATATCGTGGAAAATAAGAGGACGGATGCAGTGAATGTAAAAGAGAAAGATGTCGTGGGGAAAATATTGGAAACGAATTTAATTCAAATGCATGTGTCACTACTACAAGCACCAAACAACTTGTCAGTATTATGTAAATTTAAAACGAGGGGCGAAGAACAAGTGCCTTAAACGTTTCAAGACGGGAGGTGGACAATGTATTATCCACATAATTCAGTGAATTATAAAATCGCAAAGTTGTTAATACTTGAAGCAAAGGCGAGATCGGCATATTCCTTTCGATGTATATTCTAACTCATTATTACGTAAATTTAAAACGAGGTGCGAAGAAGGACAAGTGACTTGAACGTTTCAAGACGGCAGGTGAACAGTGTATTATTCACATAATTCAGTGAATTATAAAATCGCAAGGTTACTAATACTTGAAGCTAAGGCGAGATAATCATATTCCTTTCGATGCATGTTCTAACTCAGTATTACGTAAATTTAAAACGAGGAGCGAAGAAGGGCAAGTGACTTAAACCTTTCAAGACGGGAGGTGGACAATCTATTATCCACATAATTCAGTGAATTATCAAATCGCAAGGTTATTGATACTTGAAGCAAAGGCGAGATCGCCATATTCCATTCGATGTATGTTATAATCTCTCTTGTACTTCCGCAGTAACCTTCATAGCAACATGTTTCGACAGTCTATACCTCCGTAAAACAATTTTCTTCGGATAGTTCCTCAAAATAATTTCTCCTCATAGGTCGTACTCTATTATGAATGTCATTTAGACGGTCTTAAATATAGCAAATCGACATCAACAGCTGAGTTCATGCTTGCCATCTTGACTATTTACAATTGTTAAGGACTTAACATTAGAAATTCGGCTTGTTAGTTTAACATGAAATTTAACACGAGTGTTACGCTAACACTTGTTGGTGAAATGCAATTTTTGTTTTAACTATTGCTAAACTCGTGTTAAGTCTTAAGATTTGTTGCTGAAATCGGGCATTAGTGACTTAGTATCAACTGAGGCTAAAAGGTCTTAGAAGTACTGCAAAGGATATCGAGGTTACGTCATGCCAGACTTCAACTCAGGTGCCTGGACACTTAACATTCTATACACAACTTCATTCAACGAGCCATTTTTTTATTTTTGTGTAGAGTTTAGAAAGGTGATTTATAAATTATACTGTGAATTTGCTTCCATATTCAGCACGCCTGTACCACAAAAATGCACTGAACATTTTAACATGCTCAATGCACTTTATTTGTAATTAGTTTTGTAATGCCTTACCACTGGTCGAACGTGAAGTGGAGGGTAGAAAAAAAGTGTTGACGCATTATCGTAGATTCGAAGGCGTGTCGTCAGAACACTGCTGCGACTGAAATGTAATAATTGCGCTCAACCACAACTCTGTAGGGAACTCCAACTAGCTATGCCGGAACTGGCAGTCGCATCATCACTTTACTTGTACGTCACAACCCAATAATGTGTTTAGGTTTCTATTGGTATTTCATCTTCATGAATAAACATGGCTCAAGCTACTACATTTGCTTTACAAACTAGTGAGTGATGAAGTTTAAGTCAGCATTGAATTATTAGACTATTTAACAATTATTGACGTGACTGCACAACTCTTATTATGAATGTAGACATAACATTAAACGGTCATTAGTAACCTATCCCTTGGCAAAGATCTGCTTCTTTGTTTTAACTCATTTTGAAGGTGGATACATTACAATAAGTGTTTGTTGAACAGGATTTTAGAAAGATGTGTGTAGAATATACCTACACTGTAAACAAAAGTTTATGAATTGTATAGAAACCCGGTGAAATTATTTGTGTCAGAGCACGGTGTTTTTCAAAATGATTTATATCTGAATAAACTTCCCCCCCTTAAATCGAGTGTTCACTAAAGTTTTAAGCTTCCTTTTATCTACATACTTAATGGAAGATTAGAAAGTACGGTCAAGATAAGACTCCAGGCGCAACTGTTTCTTAGAAGGTTGTAATAATTTTGAAGAAAAAAAATTGGGGATGTAATTCAAATGGTATCTTATGCAGCTTCAAACAATGCAGAATAAAATTAAGTATGTTACAGTATTCAGATAAATTAAATGTGGCAGTGGTAATTATTCATTTAAACCGACGGTTATGTTTCCCTTTGAAATAACGTTAAAACCGAAAGAGACGAAAATGCATCAGACTTAAAGCAATCTTGTTATAATCCAGTTTTTTTAATGATATTAAAGCACTTTCTATTTGAACAAAATAAGAAACATATTGAATAGGAAAGGGCTGAACAATTGTATGTATTAATGGACAACTAATCAATACAAATAATGAAGAGCAAAAGAACCACTTCAAGAATATACAAAATGGAACCTAAAAGGTCATGTTATTGAAATAAAAAAATGTAAAAGGATATATGCATAAGAAAACGGAAGTACATTAGATAGCTACAGGGAAAATTTAGGACAAAATTATTTATAAAGCACAGGGGTAAATGCGTGGGAAAATATGTTAGTTGAAGAAAGAAGATAGTTTGTGAAAGATGCAATTCCTTTTTTTTTTTTTTTTTTTTTTTTTTTTTTGTAATTTACGTCCTCCAACGTTAAGTAATATGAATGGAATGGATGAAATGATGCTCAAATGAGTCCGGGTCCATGGAGCTTAGAGTTACCCGACATTCGCCTTACAGGATAAGGGAAAACCCGGGAAAAAAACCTTATCCAGGTAACTCACCCTGACCGAGATTCGAACTCGGGACCTCTTGATCGTGAGGCAGACATGCTACCACCACGCTACCAAGGCGGGCAAAGATACAATTGACTGTTGGAGACCAAAAGATCGACGAAGATTTGTTATTCATAAACATTCAGAACAAACTTACAAATGGTAAGTTTGTAATTATATTTAATATATAGTAGATATGTTTTACGGATTTGTTTATTTAAAGTATGCTGGAATAAGTAGTTAGAGGAAGTAATGAAGACACATTAGCTGAAAATTGGATACTATAAGCACAGAAACGGTAGAATAATAATAAAACAAGAAACAGAAATTGCAGGAATTCCTGCTCAACTGTTCAAGCACGTTACCAAAAAACTTTTGGGAATACAAAATAACTATTTATGGATGCATGATCAAATTAATTAATATTTACAAAATAGAATTCATATAAGGACACTACAAATCTTTAACATTTTGAGTAAATCTTTAAAAATGGAACCAGGACCATATGTTTCAAAAGGATAATGTTAGGCATGTTGTTTGGTCCCAGCATTACTTAAAATATATTTGGAACGAACTTCGTACATATAATTGAAAGAAAAAGAATGTATTTTAGTCGCCTAAAATATTTCATCACTACAATTTGTGGATAAGCGGATCGCTGTAAGTCAAGGTTGTGGAAATTTACAATATAGATGCAGAACATTAAATTAAAAATATGGTTGGTAAAATTACCAGTGAATTCGCAAAAATCAAAGAATTTCGTTTTAGCAGATAGTAAATAGGACTGAGTAATTGAACACTGTGATAAATGCAAATATTGGGGTAGTGCAGTCAGTGAACACGCTAAAAGTGATCGGAAATAAATAAACGTATTACGAAAGGAAAGTCTCTAAGGCCCAGCTCAACAGATTTTTATGACATAAATAGATAAAAAAATTAATTAAAGGTAAAGTGTGTAATTCTATGATTAAAACTACGCCTCATAATGGTTCAGGTGCTTTGCAGTTAATAATGCGCATTAACTAAAAGCCTTTACGATGGAAATGCATTTTTAGGTGATGTCCTGCTAGAATTTCAGTGACAGCAAAATTAGCAACAGTATACTATTTTAAAAAAGGATGTTATTAAAGGAATCTCAACAAAACAGTTATTATGGTATGAACTTCTGAGGCGAGTGAATGAGCACAGATTGCATTCGAATGCATTCCAACAAGGAAAATAGAGCGTGAACACATGCGACCTATAAGATGGGAATTATAGAATGTGTGAATACAAAAAGACGTTAATAAGGTGGTCAGTGAATGGACGAAACAAAATGCTATTAGGTAATAATTGGAACAAATTGATAGTGAATTCAAATGTTATGTCCAAATTATATAATAAATATGCATACTTGCGTTTCACTGTCAGAAGGGTTATACGTACATTACACAGCTTTAATAATAATAATAATAATAATAATAATAATAATAATAATAATAATAATAATAATAATAATAATAATAATAATAATAATAATAATAATAATAATAATAATAATAATAATAATAATAATAATAATAATAATAATAATAATAATAATAATAATAATAATAATAATAATAATAATAATAATAATAATAATAATAATAATAATAATAATAATAATAATAATAATAATAATAATAATAATAATAATAATAATAATAATAATAATAATAATAATAATAATAATAATAATAATAATAATAATAATAATAATAATAATAATAATAATAATAATAATAATAATAATAATAATAATAATAATAATAATAATAATAATAATAATAATAATAATAATAATAATAATAATAATAATAATAATAATAATAATAATAATAATAATAATAATAATAATAATAATAATAATAATAATAATAATAATAATAATAATAATAATAATAATAATAATAATAATAATAATAATAATAATAATAATAATAATAATAATAATAATAATAATAATAATAATAATAATAATAATAATAATAATAATAATAATAATAATAATAATAATAATAATAATAATAATAATAATAATAATAATAATAATAATAATAATAATAATAATAATAATAATAATAATAATAATAATAATAATAATAATAATAATAATAATAATAATAATAATAATAATAATAATAATAATAATAATAATAATAATAATAATAATAATAACAATAATAATAACAATAATAATAACAATAATAATAACAATAATAATAACAATAATAATAACAATAATAATAACAATAATAATAACAATAATGATGATAATAATGATGATAATAATGATAACCATAATGATAACCATAATGATAACAATAATAATAATAATAATAATAATAATAATAATAATAATAATAATAATAATAATAATAATAATAATAATAATAATAATAATAATAATAATAATAATAATAATAATAATAATAATAATAATAATAATAATAATAATAATAATAATAATAATAATAATAATAATAATAATAATAATAATAATAATAATAATAATAATAATAATAATAATAATAATAATAATAATAATAATAATAATAATAATAATAATAATAATAATAATAATAATAATAATAATAATAATAATAATAATAATAATAATAATAATAATAATAATAATAATAATAATAATAATAATAATAATAATAATAATAATAATAATAATAATAATAATAATAATAATAATAATAATAATAATAATAATAATAACAATAACAATAACAATAACAATAACAATAACAATAATAATAATAATAATAATAATAATAATAATAATAATAATAATAATAATAATAATAATAATAATAATAATAATAATAATAATAATAATAATAATAATAGTAATAGTAATAGTAATAGTAATAGTAATAGTAATAGTAATAGTAATAGTAATAGTAATAATAATAATAATAATAATAATAATAATAATAATAATAATAATAATAATAATAATAATAATAATAATAATAATAATAATAATAATAATAATAATAATAATAATAATAATAATAATAATAATAATAATAATAATAATAATAATAATAATAATAATAATAATAATAATAATAATAATAATAATAATAATAATAATAATAATAATAATAATAATAATAATAATAATAATAATAATAATAATAATAATAATAATAATAATAATAAAAAATTGTTCTTACTCTAATATTTTTGGAATCATACATTTTCCAAACAATGCGGCATTCTGGATATGTGATTAAACAAATTCTTGGTTTCTGTGTTTAGAGATAACAGATAAAGATCGCTTACTTATGTTTGAATAAATTGTTAGGAAGTCTTGATAAAGTTGAGATTTATTTTCTAATTCCAAGCTAAGCCCCGTAAAATTGCATTTGTTCAAAGAACACCAAACCTTAATTCTCGGCCTCGATGAGTAATCTCGTTCCATTTTCTCTAGTGGTAGTTCCTCTCTCGGTGACGCAGACCGAACGAGAATTGGTCTAATTTTTCTGTGGAACGCCTTAACATGTAATAGTCCCTCGTTCTCCTGAGGGGTTCGTGGAAATCATCAATCTGTATGAGTAGGGAGCGAGTCATCAGCATCGGCCTGAGGTTGTTATACATAGTTCTAATGCTCCTATCTGTCCATTTACCAATACTTTCCTAAACTCATTCTCAAGTGCCTATGTTTTGTATAGCAGGACACGCAAGCTTTTTCTAACAATATTAGCTGCGATTACTTTAGAAAGGATTTCCAAAATATTACGGTTTAGAGTAATTACTAGGTTAAATCTTAACCTCGATTATGCCTCGTATGTTTTTTAAAAATATTCTTGACTATATGCGTTTCTTAAACGTGAACATTCTTTCTGCCTTCATTTTCTTGATATGATTCCTTGGTGTTCTTAATAATTTTAGATATTCTCTGTAGGTTTAACGAAGAAAGTTCTGATAATGCTATGCGGCCCACAATTAACGGTCTACTATGTGTTTTAAATGGGATGATGTTTGTCCTTGAGCACTACTAGGTGCACAACCAATCGGAGTACTGCAGTGTTGCCGTATTGCATTCCCCTATGTGGTGTGTGACGAGCCGCAAACTGATAAACCTCTAATGAATACTATTCGCGCTAAGACAAAAATTCAGATTTTCCAGAAACTATTCCATGAGAAAGGAGAAAGTAATGTATTTAACTTAATCGTAAATACCCCATATTTTTTAGCTCAAATAGTTTTCCTAATACAAATAAATAAAGTAGATACTATTATATTATAACAATACATTGCAACGTAAGCACTGTAATAAATATCATTATTGGTTGGTATGTATGTCTGAACGTATATTTGGGCCCGCCTCGGTAGCGTAGTGCTAGCATGTCTGCCTCACGTTCAAGAGGTCCTGAGTTCGAATCTCGGCCAGGGTGTGTTACCTGGATAATGTTTTTCCGGGGTTTTCCCTTATCCTGAAAGATGAATGTCGGGTAACTCCAAGCTCCATGGACCCCGGGCTTATTTGAGCATCATTTCACCCATTCCATTCATCGTCCGATATGACAACGTTGGAGGACGTAAATCACAGAAAAAAGTATATTTGAAATTATTCAGAACTGAAACGTAAACATCTGACATGACGTGTTAAAGAAATATGTACTTTAAATAAGCCAAAGTGTTTGTTAAATTCGTTGAGAGGAAACAATACACTCCCTGCTGGTCTGACAGAACGTGTCTGGTCACATTATAGCTTTGTTTATGAATGGTTCGTAATATCTGTTTACTCTAGAGAATTCAAAGCAGCATTATTCATGAAAAAGTGTATCAGCTGGATGAATGACATACGATCCACCTTTCCCCTTACTACTACCAGAACAATCTAATTGAGTTAACGTGGGCTCAAATTATGTTGCAAATAGAAATAATATTTTTAATCTCACTGAGCTGAACGACATATTCAGGAAGATATTAACAAGGAACACAACAAGACTGAGAAAACTGCGTAAGATATCAGATAAGCTACAATAAGACGACTTTTGGAAAGAAATAGCACGTAATGAGATTTTGGAACCTATCATCATAAATTTGCAGTACTCAGACGTTGAAGACAATGGCAATGCCGAATTATCTCTTAACGCAAGTAACATTCACAGCTATACGGATGCACCGCTGGTATTTTCGTTGGATTAGAAGAATAAGTAATTCATAAGCTATAGTTAATTTTAAACTAAATATTTTAATCATTTGCGTAATATACGAATATCTACGTTGCAATTGTGATTATGCGACTGCATTATTATAAAAATTCAGTTTGCATTCCCTTACGCCTAGTGCCAAGAACACTCGCAAATGTGCGAGAGAGAGGGAAATATAAAAAGAGTGGGGGTAACGAGGTGGCAATGCTGAAGGCTCTAACGCATCTGTTTCGCTACAGGGGAGAACACTTCCCATTTGAAACACATAGTAGGCATTTTCAAATCTATAAATTACCTCACTATTGAATCGTTTAACAATATACCCACGAAAACTCATTTGCTTCTAGGAATAAATGTACGTTTGGACCAATTTCATTGGTGAGATTGATCATCACACATTTTGAATCTTCCAATGAGATGGAATTCTTTTTCTTTTCAACTTTCCGGTTTATAAAACTTATTAAAAAATTTCTGGTTACGCCTTTGTGTAAACTGATTAGAGATCACATTTCATAAATACGTCAATGCGTTTGTATTTTTATTTTAACCTAAACTCGTATTTGTACTATTAAAGCAAAAAGGTTACTTATGGTGTAATTTATTTACACAAGCAGCTTCCAATATAAAAATATACAAGCAACCAGTGTATTATCTAGGAATGAAAAGAAATGGAAGTTTGTTTTAAAATGACTATATTGCAAGCTGAACGTCTCCTTGCATGGAAGTTGGTCTTGAATGATAATGGACTGTGAAGCTGGATGCTCAATCCATCAAAGTTGCAAAGAAGGGTAAATAACCTTTTAGGACTTACAAACACAAAATTCTTGCTTTGGATTATTCACTGTGAAGGAATCTCTAAGTATTCGAACCTACGTATCTTGGGAAATCTATGCTTGATATTGTCACATTATTAACTTTAGTGGGGGCTTGAGCCATGCTTTTGTAAGGAAGTGTTCTCTCCATGTATTCTCTCTCAGTGTGAGTGCAGTGAGCGGATGGCAGGGCGTCTCGCTTCCAGTCTCCAGGTATGGTGCCCATTGGGCAATGTTTGTAATGTAATTAAGTATATATCGTATGAGTAAATCTTTATTTTAACCATGTTTTAGTTGTAGTTTTGTATTTTCTGTGTAATCAACCCTTCATAGAAAAACAAAACCTAAATCCTTTACTTCCTCGGCCAAGCATGCTAAATACATCTGAACTATTTGCCCCACATTGTCCTTTTTTGGTCTGTATCTTAAATTACCAATTCTGAATCTATGGCCATCTAATAAATAAGACGTGACAATATGACATGGCGTTTACCTAGAGGCTTTTAAGCTCTTGTATTTACACTCCATAGCAAATGCTCTGTTTTATAACTTGAATTCTAGATGCATAATCTAGAATTTAAACAAAAATCAAGACACCTGAAAAAATAGCTCCACAATACCTTCCCAGAATAAATATTTGGCACTGTAGAGCATACTCAGAACCCACGAGCTGGACCAAGGAGATATATTCCAACGTCGTGGATGCTGAAGAAAAACATATTGGGGCTGAATGGTGTAGTCAATGGCTTTCCACTGTATATTATAACCAAGTGCATATCACGAATTAAAACTACTCATCAACGTATTCATATTTAATTTATAGAGTTATTTAACTCTTTAACTTCTTTATTTAACTGAAAAACACCCTTAATATTAGGCTGGGCAAACATTTGAACTTCGCTTCCGCTTAACCAGATAGAAAAATCCTCTAGAAAATAATGATGCATGTATATCGAAAGGAACACAAATCAGAAATAACACAAATATTAAAAAGAACAACAAACTTACGTGAAATGAAAATACAAACTTATTTTAAAAGTAACTACATATTTTAAAATGTATATACAACGATATAGGTATATTATTAAAATGAGGATATTTCATCTAAATTAATAATTATTTAATTAAAATGTAGAAACTATTACGAAAACCATTTATGTCTTTCAGCCCCTAATCCCCTGTAGCAATAAAATCTAGATCTTAGCACCCCCACGGCGAAAGATCATGAGTATTGAGATGTTTAGTGAAGTGATATATTCAAAGAGTGACAGCCGCTGACATCCAAATGCAATGAATTCCAGATCCAGATATGGGTACAGGACAATTTTCCGAGGGTGTATGACGGTTGTAAAATGGGTATGTAAGGCTCCAAGTGTAATGAGATTTATAGAGAAGTTAAAGACATTGAATGTTCTTAGAGTAAATTAGAGAGAATGATTAAAATTTTCGGACAGATAGTCTTGTCCTCTTTTCCTTGAGGTAAGTACAGCCACTGACTGACAAAAATATGGCCGAACTGTTGATACGTAACGTTACAATTTGATGTTTTCACTATTGAGGTACCTTCTTTTCTTCTTCTTTTTCTTCTTCTTCTTCTTCTTCTTCTTCTTCTTCTTCTTCTTCTTCATTCTACTTTATGCCTTTGAACTTCTCAGACTTTTCGGGCTCCAGTTTGGTCTGTCCATCTTATGTGCAATTCTCCATGGTTTACTGTACCTTTGGATTTATAGTGTATGGCTATTTTATGTGCTCTCTTATTATTCATCCTTTGAACACATTTTCCCAATTATTTCTATTGTAAGCAATAATATGATTTACTCCTTCTACTTTTAATTCTTTCCTGATGCCTATCCTGACTGCGTCTTTTATAAATATTAAAAGCAGAAGCATTCTTAACAGTGAAGTATTCTTCATTTTTGAGTTTGATTTATGAGTCACTATGTTTACACTCAACTTCACTTACTATGTTGTATAATTGAAACGTTTTCAAGATCATTCGATCCCATCCTCAGCTGCTTGGTGACTAAATGAACATTCTTCTTCCCCCACTACTACGGTGCTCCAATCCCTCAGCCATTTGGTGTTAGGGGCACTAAAATTTAATACTTCATTTAATACTGGGATTTCAACATTTATATTTTTATCCCGGTGCTTGGTTATGAATATTTTTCCCAAATATACAATTCTATGGGAGTATTTAAATATTTTAACAGTTTTATGTTATGGCCAATGCTGTGGTTTTCTGTCCAAAAATGGTGTGACACTACGGATATTTCTGTTTGTTTCAACTTTATGTTCCTCTGGTGTTCTTTTTGCCTGGTTAACAAGTTACTCTTAGTTTTTCCTATGTATCTTTTATCAAAGGTTTCACAGTTTATCTAATAAATTCCCGATTTCAAAGTGTTGGGGATTGAATTTTTAGTGGCTTATATAGCAGGTTCTTCAGACTGAATTTGTTTTGGGGTGCTAAGTTTAGTCTTTTGAAGACTATTTCAAATTTCTAAAAGCCCATGGATGGTAGGTGAATTTTCTATATTGCCAGTTTGTGTTTTTAAGCGGTGTGAGAGTGGTCTTGATATTATCTTGAGATTTTCCTTTATTTTCATCATGTTCCTTATGATGGTTGGGTTGAATCCATTTAATACTGCTATCTCTTTTATGTGTTGCTGTTGTATATCTTCAAAAGACTAAACTTAAAACTAGCACCCAAAAACAAATTCAGTCTGAAGATGCTGCTAAATAAGTCACTAAAAAATTCAATCCCCAACACTTTGAAATCGGGAATTTATCAGATAAACTGTGAAACCTGTGATAAAAGCTACGTAGGAAAAACTAAGAGAAACTTGTTAACCAGGCAAAAAGAACACCAGAGGAACATTGGATACTTGGGGAAAAATATTCATAACCATGAACCGGGCAAAAGTTATAAATTTTTAATCCTGGCATTAAATGAAGTATTAAAACTTAGTGCCCCTAACACCAGATGGTAGAGGGATCGGAGCACCGTAGTAGTGGAGGAAGAAGAATGTTCATTTAGTCACCAAACAGCTGAGGATGAGATCGAATGATCTTGAAAACGTTTCAATTATACAACATAGTAAGTGAAGTTGAGTGTAAACATAGTGACTCATAAATCAAACTCAAAAAGGCGTCTTTTATGCTTATTAGTATACCCAGTTATTACTCGTACAAATTTCATTTCTGCTGTCTGTATTCTAGTACTGTCCTCCACAGGAGAGATAGTCTCCGAGGGATGAGAGGCAGGGGGGTTGACGAAGGTTCCCACACCCTCCCTGGACAGGTTTATGACATCCCATGTCAGTACAGTTACAGACCATTCAAAAACATTCTGACGGCTTCTACTTTTGTGAACGAATCTTCTTGCTTTTAGTGTACAGAGTGAATATGGTGCATGTATTTTAACGGTCTGCTCCTTGTGTAGCAGGCGTTCTCTGTCACACACATTCGCTGTCCTTGTCCCACTGTGTAAGGCAGCACATACCTTACAGGGACCTTCTTTACGTTGCTGGACAGTACTACTTCTTTTAATTAATGTCCATGTTTCTGATCCATATATCAGATTTGGTACTGCCATTGATTTGTATACTTTTACTATTGAGATACCCTTAGGATAGTAAGAATGTTGCATAAAACATAATTTAGTTAATGCAATACATCCGTAAAAATAATGCCACTGATAAAACCTCTCATGTAAATGCCACAGATGCCGTCAGGTTTAACGACACATTCAAACGATGTTTCATCCCTTTCTCAAGAAGGTCGAACTATGTTGAAATTGGTTATGCCTTTTCTTATGCACTAATTTAGTGAATATTTCATAGGACGGGTCTCTTAACCAGGTTTGCATTTCAGAACGGTCATAACATCGTTCATTAGTTCGATTTTAGTCACTTGTTTTCCAGGTCAATCGCTTAGAGGTCTAATACCGACTGGGTGGAGTCAAAAGTCGGTTACCGAAGATGGAAAGCTCATGCACCGAGACTGCCATTACGATTTAGGGAATGAGCCACTTTTTATTCACCACATGTAGCGTAGGCGTGAGGAGGTCCATAAGTTCTGACATACTCTTAAAGTGAAGGTTTTGAGTGCAAAATAAAATATTTTAACAGTGCTTTCAGGTTATTCAATAGAAAACTGTGTGCTCTACAAAATGGTTTTTGTTTAGTTTTTGGAAGCACATTTACTGCGTTTAATCAGGGTGCCAAAGTCACCTCGATTAAACATACATCGAATCTACTCTTTGTCGTTGACTTGACAAATCATTTTTTTGACCTGGAAAGAACAAACAGTAGATGTGCATATAGGTACTCACACAAAAACTACATGCACTATCTCCTAGAGCCCATGATTCTGTATCGCATAACATAAAACGGCTTCCCAAAACATTTTATTTTGCATGCAAAACTTTTCCTTATAGAAAATACCAGGACTTATAAGCCAACCCATTTACTGCACCCGAAGATTTCAATTTCACTAACGTAAAGCGTTTTAGTACATTTGGATGTATACTACCTGGTAATTATTCATAAGCAAAGCGCTCCTGACGTACGGCTCCTCCTGAACACGTGCAACAACCAAGTTTATGGATGCAGCCTCCATCGTGATAATTACCGAATGTCACTCTGCTACTTTTTATGCTCTTCCAGTTATTGGCTGTTGATGAACGTTGGCATATCCTTTCAGCTGGGATAACCCAGTAATGCCAACTTTCCCAAGGCCGAGTCCTTGTTTGTTTTAGTTTTATTTAGAGAACCAGTTTTCGGTTAAAACGATTCTACATTTTAGTTTGCTAATTATGTGAAAATCACACGTAGAATTGTCAAATAACTGCCAAAACTTAGTATTAGTTAATTCTGCTAGGGATTGAAGCCCATGAAGTTAAGGCTCAAACAGGTTAATCTGATTACAGTGATTACACTTACCCTCAAAATTATTCACAAATATTCCCCTATTTGAGTTGACTTGTTAACTTAGTTACAGTCATTTCATGTTTGGTAGCTACATATTTACATATCTATATGCATTTTGTAATCCAAATAAAGCTACTTTACACACAGTTAATCCAAGTTTGTTTTGATGTTAATACTATTTCTTTTTACTATATTCGTTGTGTTTGATTGTAATTCCTTACTTATTTACTTAAAATTACAGCTTTTTAACATATTTATTGCCTACGTCATTAAGATACTGCATTTAAAATTCTTTGTGTGATGGAGCAGAAGAGAAGGTAATTTAACCATAGGTCTGTCACAGTAAATAAACTAATAATAATAATAATAATAATAATAATAATAATAATAATAATAATAATAATAATAATAATAATAATAATAATAATAATAATAATAATAATAATAATAATAATAATAATAATAATAATAATAATAATAATAATAATAATAATAATAATAATAATAATAATAATAATAATAATAATAATAATAATAATAATAATAATAATAATAATAATAATAATAATAATAATAATAATAATAATAATAATAATAATAATAATAATAATAATAATAATAATAATAATAATAATAATAATAATAATAATAATAATAATAATAATAATAATAATAATAATAATGATGATTTTTTTTGTAATTTACGTCCTCCAACGTTAAGTCATATCGAACGATGAATGGAATGGATGAAATAATGCTCAAATGGGTTCGGAGTCCATGGAGCTTAGAGTTACCCGACATTTGTCTGGAAGGATAAGGGAAAACCCCGGAAAAAACCTTATCCAGGTAACTCACCCTGACCGAGATTCGAACTCGGGACCTCTTGAACGTGAGGCAGACATGGTAGCGTGCTACCACCACGCTACCAAGGCGGGCAATGATGATGATGATGATGATATTACAAAAGATAATCATAGTCTGACGTCATACAAGGGTAAGATGCATCTCCTTCAACAGTAAGGACAGGTTTTTAACGCTAATGCGTATTTTGTTTGCTGCTGTCAGAAAATATGCTATAGAAGTTAATTAATACATTTTAAAATATTAAAAAATATATTTAATTTGCATATAATTCATATTTTGACTTTTTGGAATCGTAGAATTAGAAGTCTTGTTCGCAGAAATTTAAAATGCTCTTTATTACAGTAAAAATACACTTTGTACAATTGTGAAAATGTGACATATACAAAGGCTGTCTTTAAGGTCGTCTTGTTCCACTGTCACACGTAAACACACGAAAGAATTCACTGCGGTACACTTCAAATGTCCACACACAGCTGCACACGCAATTAACAACTAATCGCAACTGACCGACAACTGATACTTTACCGGCTTCTATACCTCCAGCCATTGTTCTGTAGTTCAGTCGATCGTTCGATAACAATTACGATGCAGTGAGAAAGACGAAACTATCTCTGCCTCCTCTCTCTTTTCTCTCTCGGCAAGCGTTCTGCGCTCGCCCACACGCCAGCTGCGACTTGCGCTAGCGGTACAGCAATGCCACGGCGACAGTATTTTGCCTGCTTTGTTAATAAGCCTAATATTTCATCAGTTTGCCAACTAAGCTGCACGTGTCCTTCCTTTAAATGTACATTTCGGAAAAATAGGTTATTTTTATTATTTACCTTCAGTTTGATTCATAAATACAATGTTTCCAAATAATTTGTGTCAGTGAATCAGTTTTGAAACTTGACAACATTCATTGTAATTCACATGCAACACTACATGTGGTCATAGCTGTTCCCTCACTGTATGAAGATGTCTTAAAAGTTCTTTGAATTCACTTCAGGTGTAGTGGTTACACGTAATATTAAATTTATTTTAAATGTTTTCATTTAGTATGCCTTAATGGGCATAAAATAGCCTACAAATTTACATGACCTTGAATCCTTTATAGTTTTATAAGTTACATTCCAAAAATATGTCGGCAGATTCGCAAACGTTCCCCAATTGAACCTTTACGTTATATGGTGCAGTGGCGTCATGGATGCCGATGGTGAAGGTCTTGTGTTCCGTTAACCATGCGAAAAACTAGACTACAGCAGTTATCTTAACTTTTCGCTATTAAAAAAAAATTGATGAGTCAAATACTTCATATAGTTTCCACAATAGATTTATTTACGAGATGTTACATAAAATTCCCATAAATGTTTATTTTAAGACGATATGATGCATTATACCTTTTGTATTGACATATATATACATATAGTAATATACATACGAAAAATTATTAATATTATATAATAAATGTTTGACACAAATAAAAATCCCCGAGGAATAAGAAAAATAATAGGAAAAATTTCATTTTTTAAAGGTGATAGAACTAAACCTGAAAAATAGACAACAACAACCCTACTTTGCTTAGCACATAAAATCTATACGTAGATTATAAATAATAGATTGTTAAGAATAGTAGAAAAACTTTTAATGGAGGAACAGGATTTAGGAAAGGACGAAGTTATATAGATAATGTCTTCTCCTTGAAATAAATATTTGAAAAACGAAAAGAATTTAACTTATAAACGCACATTCTCTTTATAGATTACA
>CM060950.1:58474797-58492297 GCA_030765055.1 Mantis religiosa
AGAAGAAGAAGAAGAGAAGAAGAAGAGAAGAAGAAGAAGAAGAAGAAGAAGAAGAAGAGAAGAAGAAGAAGAAGAAGAAGAAGAAGAAGAAGAAGAAGAAGAGAAGAAGAAGAAGGAGAAGAGAAGAAGAAGAGGAAGAGGAAGAGAGAGGAAGAGGAAGAGAAGAGGAAGAAGAGGAAGAGGAAGAGGAAGAAGAAGGAAGAGGAGAGGAGAGGAGAGGAGAAGGAAGAGGAAGAGAAGAGAAGAAGAAGAGAAGAGGAAGAGAGAAGAAGAAGAAGAGAAGAGGAAGAAGAAGAAGAAGAGAAGAAGAAGAGAGATAAGAGAAGAGAAGAAGAAGAAGAAGAAGAAGAAGAAGAAGAAGATAGAAGAAGAAGAAGAAGAAGAAGAAGAAGAAGAAGAGAAAGAAGAAGAAGAAGAAGAAGAAGAAGAAGAAGAGATGAAGAAGAAGAAGAAGAAGAAGAAGAAGAAGAAGAAGAAGAAGAAGAAGAAGAAGAGAAGAAGAAGAAGAGAAGAAGAGAAGGAGAAGGAGAAGGAGAAGGAGAAGAGAAGGAGAAGGAGAAGAGAAGGAGAAGGAGAAGGAGAAGGAGAAGGAGAAGGAGAAGGTGAAGGAGAAGGAGAAGGAGAAGAGAAGGAGAAGGAGAAGGAGAAGGAGAGAGAAGGAGAAGGAGAAGGAGAAGGTCGAAGGAGAAGGAGAAGGAGAAGGAGGAGAAGGAGAAGAAGAGAGAAGGAGAAGGAGAGAGAGAGAGAAGGAGAAGGAGAAGGAGAAGGAGAAGAGAGGAGAAGGAGAAGGAGAAGGAGAAGGAGAAGGAGAAGGAGAAGAGAAGGAGAAGGAGAGAGAGAAGGAGAAGGAGAAGGAGAAGGAGAAGGAGAAGGAGAAGGAGAAGGGAGAAGGAGAAGGAGAAGGAGGGAGAAGGAGAAGGAGGAGAAGAGAAGGAGAAGGAGAAGGAGAAGGAGAAGGAGAAGGAGAAGGAGAAGGAGAAGGAGAAGGAGAAGGAGAAGGAGAAGGAGAAGGAGAAGGAGAAGGAGAAGGAGAAGAAGGAAAGGAGAAGGAGAAGGAGAAGGAGAAGGAGAAGGAGAAGGAGAAGGAGAAGGAGAAGGAGAAGGAGAAGGAGAAGGAGAGGAGAAGGAGAAGGAGAAGGAGAAGGAGAAGGAGAAGGAGAAGGAGAAGGAGAAGGAGAAGGAGAAGGAGAAGGAGAAGGAGAAAGGAGAAGGAGAAGGAGAAGGAGAAGGAGAAGGAGAAGGAGAAGGAGAAGGAGAAGGAGAAGGAGAAGAGAAGGAGAAGGAGAAGGAGAAGGAGATGAAGAAGAAGAAGAAGAGAAGAAGAAGAAGAAGAAGAAGAAGAAGAAGAAGAAGAAGAAGAAGAAGGAAGAAGAAGAAGAAGAAGAAGAAGAAGAAGAAGAAGAAGAAGAAGAAGAAGAAGAAGAAGAAGAAGAAGAAGAAGAAGAAGAAGAAGAAGAAGAAGAAGAAGAAGGTATTCATGTTATGGAACTTTTGTCGCATACGTGTTATAATTTGTAGAACGATTCTGTATTAAACATATTGGAGGCGAGAACGAGGAAACACATACTTGAACAGGACGTGCTTAGGCTGCAGATTAGGCGGAAAATTCGTGGACGTTTATTGAGGCGGTTCCCCGAGACATAATAGGTATACGTTTAAAACTTCAGTAGTGTGCCCAAATAAAAGGTATAGAACATTGCAATTTAGTAAACATTTTAAGGAAATGTTAGGGAATCCCTCCATGTGAGAGTGCCGTTAAAGTAAAAATGTCCAGTCCATAGTCATGCGACAGTACATTGCTTCAATTTCAATGCAAAGGCCGTTATATAAAGACAGAATTCGCTGAAGTCTGATTGGCAACTGCTCACATTCTTCGTGTATTGTAAGAGCTACAATCTCCTCTCACGACAGATCCTTTCCCACCACTAAGAATAATCTGCTACTTCTAGGAACGGTGTAGGATACGAGAGAGAAATAACTAGCGCAAGGCGAAAGTCAGAGAGATAATGATCTAAAATCGCATTTCTTTTCTTTTGAATTCCTTTATAACCGAAGGTTGGCTGGCCATCAGTCTACACGGGATATCCCGCGCATTGCTCTAACAGGAAATCCGTATCAATTACAGTCAATTATTGAAAGGTACCTGTGCGAAACAACGGGGTACTCCGTTTTCTACAAAAGCAACAAGTTCGTGCATGGAATATGAAAGGTAATGTCTGTTGAGGTTACAATACGATCTAAAACCTGTTTCCGCTTCCATTTAAGAATATGCAACATAAGTCTTGATCTCTTCGAGGATGAACATCGAAACTACGTTTGCATCTCTGGTATTATGTCCACACGGCCATATACTTAAAGTTTTGTTGTGAATTACGAAACATAATTAACACAATATTAGCCTGACAAGAATTTTATAAATCACTAGAAGTATTGCTTGGTAAGCATAAGACTTGATTGTCTTTTTGAGAAATAACCTGTGCCCAACCACACATATCTGCTCCTCTGACAACTTGATGAATAACAATTTTGCTGGTCTTCACTGTCCAAGTTCAGCTCATATAAACAGTTTTTTACGTCGCTGTGACGGAACACATCGACAGACAAATCATTCTGGTGTATTTCTTTGTTCTAAATCAGGTGGTTACATCCTAAATGATCCCCAACGGTCTTTCATTAGAAATATCAACTTAAATTTGATAAGACTAAATGGAAATATCCAGACAGGTCTAGCTGTCATAAACCTCACTCGCTCGCTTACTCACTCACTCACTCACTCACTCACTCACTCACTCACTCACTCATTCACTCGATCACTCGCTCACTCACTCGATCACTCGCTCACTCACTCTTCCTTCGAAATGCATAACGATTTCCTTCAGCTATTTTGTTATCATTCCATTACAAATGAAAATGTGAAAACTTCCTGAATTACACAAAACTTGCGATTCATGTGAGTTGATTGACTATTTGTTCTGAAATAAGTTTTCTGCTTTTGTGAACATTTAAAGCAACTGCAACTCCAATTATTTCGCAAAGGCTTAAACGTGTAAATGCTATGCTTTGTTTTGCATAGCAGTGTTACTGCTGATTTCATTTTCCTTCAAATCAAAGTGATTTTAAGCAGAAATCAAAATAAGTACCTTAGTAATAGTGATAACAAGGTAATTAAATACATTTAAATTATACTTACATCACATGATTGTGCAAACTTTGCGAAGCCGGTATGGAACAATTTTCTCGAAAAATAGAACCTAGATGCCTGATTTCTTTGCAGTAATGTTCTTGAACCTTATACATATATGCCTACTAACTTTTCCCTTACACTTCACTTAAATTTAATTGTTACGTTGGCGGTAATGTAAGTCACGAGAATAGGTAGGTGCGTCTCCCACATACATAAAAAAGCTCGTGGCGTGGTGGACTAGAGCGTGTGCTTTCGTTCTCTACGTCCGGAAAGCGCCCGGGATCGATCCCACCACTGGAGGGCGGGGGTGCGGATTTTAAGTAGCGCGTATAGGATCGTATAGGAAATTGAGAAGCTACGCTAGGTAGCGAACTCTTGGTATAGAAAGCCAACTTTCCGGCTGGAGATGCCTAGAAGCTGACTACATCTCTTTTTGTAATTTACGTCCTGCAACGTTAAGTCATATCGGACGATGAATGAAATGGGTGAAATGCTGCTCAAATGAGTCCGAGGTCCTTGGAGCTTAGAGCTACCCGACATTAGTCTTTCAGGAAAAGGGAAACCCCGGAAAACCCTTATCCAGGTAACACACCTTAACCGAGATTCGAACTCGGGACCTCTTGAACGTGAGGCAGACACGCTACCATCTACGCTACCGAGGCGGGCTGTCCGCTTCGGTTGGATGATAGGCTCACCTCTGCCTTGACGTGAGCCGGCAGTACGGTTGGCAGGTTCAGGTCTGCTTTGGCCTGTTATGCCATGGGTTACGTTATATAATATACGGCTATCTTTGTGGATTTGGGATTTATTCGGTATACATCAGAAGGAAAGTGTTCCAATGTCTCTAGAAAATGTTGACTTCCTTACCTTGAATCATGTTTCCATTGCAATGAACACTCACGTACTATTCTCTTTTCCAGAAATTCCTTTTTAGTAAATATATAAGCCCTGTTGCACCAACTGAATGTAAGTTGTCATGTAGTAAGTCTCTTGCTCTGAACACTGGGAAAATTAATGCTCCTAAGGGACACAAACACACCGTCATTACTTAAAAGTCCTTAATTCTGCAGCAAGCAATTTAACCCATAAATGCGTTTTCAAATCAGAATTCAAAGTAGACGCATTGAAAATTCTGTAATCAAATATTAAATAACAACATACGGCGAGAGTCAATGCAATGAAGGTATGACTTTCCAAAAGTATAAAATAAACAAAGTTAACTTAAAGTTCCGGAACAGATTTTGTGAAGGGGAAACCAGAGACACAAAGGAAAAATTCCCCATAGTTCCATACGTCAATAAATGGTTTTCATTATAGAAGTTTATATATCGTTTAAAACCAACATCTCTTCTTTTTTTATCATAACACTGACTCGTGAAAACGTTTGTGTAAAAAATACTTAAATGGTCAAAGCAATTACTAATTCGTGTGTCTGTGAGAGTTTTTGTGCAAGGTTATCTAAAAATTCCTGATTAAATATGTTGGGCATAAATGCTGCCACATCACAGGATGAATGAAAATGGAACAAAAGAATAAAGTCAAGTCTGTACTCGCTACTTAACTAGTTCAAACAAAGTCATTACCCTAGGAAAGTTTGGCGGATATCTGAGGAATCACTATACTGAGAGATACACGTGCCTTTTGATGGAATCTTCTCGTTTACTTCTGTGGAAATATAAGCTTCACTTTCTTTCAAAAGTTGATAATGGCCGTGTTTAGTGTACGACCTGCTGACCCCTGTTGAAATAACGGTGCATTTTCTATTAGCTTAGAGAGCTATATCGATGATCTACCTAGTGGCAGCATCCCGAAGCTTTGCCTTTCGTTAATCAGGTTCAAAAACAAACACCTCATCGCGCTCTGCTCAACATTTATTGAGCGACCGTTTAAGTACTACACGTATAATAGGCACCTGAGTGACTAACTTTAGTCACATGAGTTAGAAACCGGAATGTTCTAACCCAGAAATTCCAAGGATCAAATTGATGTTAAAAAGATTTTCTCAATGAACGGTTCTATTTCATCTTAACCTTTAATACATACAAAAATATTATAAAGTGGAAGGTTTCAACATATTTACACCTTTATTGTGTTCTTTACTAGCGTGTAATGCGTCCGGTAATACAACGCGATAGAACGCGTCTATTTCTAATATATCTCGCTGGCATAGTCCGCCAAAACACGATGCAACCTGTCTGTTTCCAGCATATCTCAGATGGTCCAGTCCGCCAGTACAACCAATGTCTCTTTGGAGGATGATTTTGATTTTGATGATGATGAAGATGATGATGATGATGATGATGATGATGATGATGATGATGATGATGATGATGATGATGATGATGATGATGATGATGATGATGATGATGATGATGATGATGATGATGATGATGATGATGATGATGATGATGATGATGATGATGATGATGATGTATATAAGGGCGCTCAACTACGGCGATCATCAGCGCCCTTTAAAAAACTCATCATGGCAAAAGCCAGATACAAAAATTTCTAAAACCTATACAAGTGTAAATAAACCTATTAAGACTACACGTACATAGAAAAAAAAAAAAGATCAGTCAAAGCCTACTAAAAATATCGTTCACTAAATCCTAAACTCTAAACTAGAAAAGAATCTAAAAACCTTCTCCACTACTGTGTTATCGTCCGCTAGCATTTCTGCAAAGCTGTCCGGCAGCTGCAGAGACGTCCTAAGGTGTGCTAGGGAAAAACACTCTAGCAACACGTGTCGTACAGATAACGCTTCATTGCAAAACGGATACAGTGGAGCAGGCTCCTTTTTAAAAAGAAAACTATGAGTAAAAAAGCAGTGCTCAATACACAGCCGAGCCAGACTCACCTCCTCGCGACGAGATGAACGACAGGAGGTAACCCAGGGAATCGGAAGTTCTTTCACAGGTCTAAGTTTATTGTTGCGGAGAGCGGACCACTCTTCCTGCCAGCAGGTTTGCACAGCTCTCCGCAATACGGCCCTAAAATCTTCCGATGTCACAGATGGTACTCGTACCCTGGGCTTCATGGTAGCCGTCTTGGCTGCCGAATCCGCCATTTCATTCCCCCGCAAGCCTACGTGACCAGGGATCCATGCACACACCACGCTAACGCCGGAAGCGGGTAAAACGTGGAGGACATCCTGGATACGCTGCACAAAAGGGTGGTAGTTCTACAGCTGCCGTAGGCTTTGAAGTGGACTGAGGGAATCACTCAGCATTAAGCAGTCCCCCAACTTTCGTCGACGTACGTGTAAAATGGCCCGGTATATTACATAAAACTCTGCAGTAAAAATGGAAGTGCTAGTGTGGAATGAATGTATACGGTTCGGTTCCACACACGTAAGCACAACCAACACCATTTGAGTTCTTGGAGCCATCAGTATAAATTATAAAATGGTCCTCATATCGCGATAAATGTCTCTTTGTGCCCTTCAGTCTGGTATTACAATATAACGGGTTTGTTTTACTGTTCTTTTAACGTATCTTCGTTCTTTCACTTCAATAGCATTATATTGGGTAAAGGGGTTCCTTTTCTAACGTCTCTTCGTACGTTACTGTCCGGTAAGGCGATAGGTGCGATCGAACGCAATCTTCTCTAGCATGACTTCGTGCGTTTGCATCCGGTAGTGCGATACGATGTAAAGAATCATTTCTAGAGTCCCTTCGTATATTTTTGTCATAATACAATATGATATAATGGGTTCCTTTCTAGGTGTCTCCGTACGTTTCGGTCCAGTAGTACAGTATGATAAAGCGGGTTCCTTTCTAGCTAATTACATTTCGCTAATTACAACGTATGCTGGAGTGTATCTGGATTTGCTCTAGTGCTTCTCGGGAAGCAAGCCAGGTGAAAAGACCATTAGAAATCGTTTCGGGAGCGTACATCTCTATCATCATCAGGATATATATAATGTTATAACCACGAATGAATCACTGGATACAACACAAATATAAACAAAGACAAAACACTATCAAAATTCGCATTACTGAACAAAGGACTGTTTTCAGTAAATTAAATCCCAGGTCAGGAGATGGCGTGAGTATAGAAAATTAATTGGGTCAAAGAAACGTAACTACTTAACTTGATCACTAAGCTGCATTGATCTGTGCTTCTTAAGTCCACGTATTTCCATTTTAAGGCCCGTTTTCAGGAGAAGATGAACTGAAATCTAGCATCACGATTACGCGTGCTCCTCTGGAAGGAAATGGCCAAAGCCTCCTTAATTCTCCGCTCCTAGTAACTGTTGCATTTTACCAAGATGGTCATCTCCCGAAAGTTTCTCTATGATCGTTATCAAAACAATGCTCTGCCAGCCCAGATTTCTCAGGTTGCATTAAATGAATGCTCCGTTCATGTTCATTTATTCTGGTAGCGATGCTCCTTCCGGTTTGTTCTACATACGGTCCTGGATTTCAGTTCATCTACTCTTGGAAACTGGCCTTAAAATGGAAATTCGTCGACTTAAGAAGCAAAGATCAATACAGCTTGATAATCAACTTAAGTAGTTACGTTTCTTTGACCCAATTAATTTTCTATACACACGCTATCTCCTGACCTGTCAGTTAATTTACTGAAAACAGTCTTTTGTTCAGTAATGCGAACATTTATAGTGTTTTGTCTTTGTTTATATTTGTGTTATAGCCAGTATTTGTGGTTATAACATTTAATAAATATCCTGGTGATGGGAGAGATGTACGCTCCCGAAACGTCGATTTCTAATCGTCTTTACACCAGGCTTGCTTCCCGAGAATAACTTGAGCATATTCGTCGCCAGGAAAGCTTCAGGTCTTATTTGTATCTGGATTAAAACAAAGAGGTTATTTTTTAATCCATAAGTTTCTCAGAACTCTCGTTAGGCAAATCTAAGTAGACACTCTAAGTTTTCCTTTCCGATTCTAAATTGGTATGTGCAGTTGCATCCAAATTTTAACGCAGATTCCAAATACACTTCACGAATTTCATGCATTGTGCTGTGTGACGGTTCTTTCATATTTTTTCAAGTATTTGGGAATTTGTTCTGGATTTTTCTGGAAAAGGTGATTTGTATACAATAGAATGGGAAATAGGGTAGGCCACAGAGTGATAAAACTTACGTAATAGTGTTCCTATTGGTTATTACAGTAATGTAATTACGTAATGTTGTGACGTGGACCAATAGGATAGAAGTAATTTAGATGTTCTAGAAACATCGTGCGAAATTTAAATTTGTAATAGAATATATTCATGGTTTTGCGGAATAAATTCCACGATATTTAAACGAGAGGAATTGTTATTTTCCAACCATAGCAGCATAAAATAATTTTCACTCTGATACCACGACCAGAGATAAGACTCATTGCTTGAGAGCGCCGAGGCATACATCTACAAGAATTCTTCCAGTTCGTCACCAAATGTGAGAGAGTAATTGATCATTTAGCATCCCTCGCGTATTTTGCACAATTATACAATTGCAGCTGTTAGGTCTTTCCACGCAAGAAATAATGGCAGTACATGGAAATGAACCTGTGAAATTATTATGTAAAAGAAAGGAAAGGGTGGAAGTGAAGGTGGAAGTAGAACTTTTTTAATTTTTGCTGTCCAATAAGTAATTTACATTCTTCATAAAGTTTTTTATTTTGTTTTTCTGTAATTTACGTCCGCCCCAACGTTAAGTTATATCGGACGGTGAATGAATTGGGTGAAATGATGCTCAAATGAGTCCAGGGTCCATGGAGCTTAGAGTTACCCGACATTTGTCTTGAAGGATAAGGGAAAACCCCGGAAAAACCTTATCTAGGTAACACCCTGACCGAGATTCGAACTCGGGGCCTCTTGAACGTGAGGCAGACATGCTACCATCTACGCTAACGAGGCAGGCGAAGTTTATTATGTTAAATATCATACACATAATCTTTTATTACGAATGCAAGGTAGAAAGGTTGAGAACATGTTGCCTACTTTCAGACCTTCACATGCAGCTGTTACGATGCAGCGACAATGTCTCGAGTTCATCGGAAGGATGGCTGGCCGGGTGAAGAGATATCACAAAGGAGCAGCGCATTCCCATCAGAGTCACTATCGAGAAATACCTGATTCTTCTAAAACCTTCTTTCTTCCATCTCCTGAACATTCTAGAACTCTATCCGAAACTCCAGTGGCTATATATCTCGCGAGTGAATCATTTAGCGAAATAGTAAATGTGCTTCCGTTGTGACAAAAAGTGCTGTTCTAGGGATAAGTTTGTGACGCCAAGGGCAATGAATGCTACACTGGAGAAGTGTGTCCGACTCTCCAATGAGTGAAGCGAGAAGAAGAAGAGGAAACTTCACGCGGATTTCATTACCTCGCTATGTAGCTACAATTTAAAGTGAAAATTCAGTGGGATTGAGAACTGGAAAAATATTACACCGTTTTCAGGAACGGGATTTAAACGCCAGGATGAAGAGATGTTTAAAAATTATTAACCAGAATGCAGAATGCATGAAGAAAAGGATATATAAATTCCGAAATGCAGACAGGAATAGAGAAACTGAGATCCGAACTTGGTTGTGACATCGATTCTGTAAAATCTAAATTAAATGCTACGGAGAAGAATGTCAAAGAATACATAAAAAGTAGTAAGAAGAAATTAAATTGAATTAGGACAAGTTAATAGTCTAGAGCACTTACGACAATGCCATCATCTTGTCGCCTTTATTCCTCCTCCTGCATGAAATGTGTGTAGTGTTTAACGCCCGCTTTTACTACATACGGCACCGCAGGCGATGACACTGATGATACATGAGATGAAGGTGGAGTACCGGTGGAATGAGATGGCGAGGGAAACCGGAGATCCGGGAGAAAACCCGCCCTAGCGCCGTGTTGTCCACCACAAATCTCACTTTGCAGTCGCCTGGAATCGAATCCGGGCCGCCTTGGTGAAAGTCTTCCTGCATTGTGTGCATGAAGCATTTCCCATTCACTCAGTTAATAAGCATTACAGAGGTTCATTTTTGAGCCCCTTGAATGTGTCATAGCTCGGCGAATAGTAGGTGAAGGCAAATCTGTCCTTCCCTCTCTCTCATTAGGCATCACTGTTCTATAGCTACCTCTAAACCAGCAGAGAAAACAGTTACAGCTGCTGGCGAAGGAAAGCAGGACGCTGCAGTATAGAGAGAGCAAAAGCCGTGATGAAATTAGTGTTTCAAGATCATGAGAGTGACTAATGCTAAAACGGCGAAGCCTCTGAAATTCAACATCGTTATGAGCGGTGTTTAAGAGCAATTTGAGGTCATTGCTACCCATAATGGATTAACATTTTTCCCCTTTTCTGCTCTGTCTGCTCCCGTTATTTCTCTATAGCACTTCCGCCTGGGAGAGCTAGGCGACTTATCTCTTCACCCTGTCAGTCGGTTAGCACCATTCTTGCGATAATCTTGAGCCATACGCAACCAGCGTGGACGAATTTAGGGCTCCAAATCTGCAGTACTGAATGCCACCATTCATTCAGATGCAAAGGGACGTTATACATGACTTTTATGCCGTTTAAAATCGAAAATAATATTTGTGAAATGATTTCGTTTTCCTGGCAGTCAGTTTTCTCTTTAATTAATTTCGCAGAAAACACAATTCGCTACCACAGAAATACTTCTTAAAACCTATATATATACATATATTGAAATAGTACTTTATATTTAATTTAATTTAAACCAGGCAAAAATGTGGGCAAATGAAACGCTGAATGAATAAATGTAAACCATGCATTAGCTCAGCTTGTTTTCGATTACCAGTTTAAACAACGAGAAAGCGCAACCGTCTGCAGGTGGAACGACTATTCGAGCAGTAATTTAGCGTGAAAGAAGGCTACAACAGAGCAAACCGCAACAAGCTGCTCCTTAGATCCGGTCCCGTTCCGGGTTTCCCCCAGCAAGAACTGTATCAACACGCTAGGAATTTGCTTTCATAACAAGTGAGTATACACGAAGTGTCTGGGCACAAGCAATGATGGGCAATTTTTCTGTCGCCTCGCCTAAACTTCAGTCAGACACGGATTTCTTTCAAAATACGGCTGATTTGGAAACCTTTCAGACATTGAACCATCAAAATGCAGGCAACTGTGTATGATGTATATAAGTAGTGAGTGCTAGAAATGAGATACGATAAATAGCGGTATAAATGTGTTAATATTGTGCCATTGAGAACTGATTTTGTAAGTGCTAAAGTTAACCGCAGATTAAGAGACAGCAGTACGACTTTTTCTAGGTTAATGGTTTTATTTTAAATAGCAAGGTTCCGTACAACTCATCCAATCGTTGGAATCATTCCTTTCATTGACTAATGGAGCTTTGGAAACGAAATAGGGAATCCGTTTACTACATGACTAAATAGTTATGTACCTCTTCTTATTTTCCTCTTTCTTTTGCCCTCTCGAGTGTCGGGTAGTTACAGATATATAAATTATTATTCGCAATTTAAGTTTTGAATGAAAAAATCTGATAATTCACACGTGGAAGAAATATATGATCAAAGGGCAGCTGATGCGCATACCCCTTGTCTTCTTGAGCTATAGTTATGACAGTGCAACAATGACCCAGACTTGACAGTACACGGGCCGAGACGGTTGTCCCAGGTACTAAGAGTACCTGGTGAAGCTCCCCGGTGGTGTTTAGTACAACAGGAACGCTCCTCAGCTGGAGGTGGATACATCCCTTTGAGGGGCATGGAGACCGCAACACCGTGGGACGGAGTCTAGAGAGGGCATCATTTTCCTGCCCTGCAGCATCCAAGACACCAACCGGCGGGGGTTAAACGTGAAAGAACCAAGCAGATGAAGTGTAAAGTGAAATGAGAAGTGAAGGGAAATGGGGGAAGAGGAAATTCGGTGGACGTAAAGAATCTTCCCAACATATGCCTTGCGATTCGAGAGAACCCCTGATAAAACCCATAGATTAGTAATTTTGGCCACGGGAATCGAAAGCTCGACCATCCGAATGTGGACGACAGACACTACACCTGAACAAAGTACTTTTTAACTCCGTTTTACCAAATTTGGCATAGAAAATATAATAATTGACTAGTTGGACTTTTTATTAAATAATAAAAAATGAAATATGCATGTTGCTGTTTTATTAAGTAAGGACGTAAACTTATAAATGTTTGTAATAAGAGTACTACAGAAGTATCTAAAGTTTTACTTTAAATATAGGTAACCAAATATTAGCTTAAACAGAAACATTCCTTCATTTTTTTAACTCAAACTCAGGAGAAGTGAATGAGTAGCGTCGGACTGAAAAGTTGAATGCCATAGCCGAGATTTGAACCACGGATCTCCCACTTTCCGTGCGGTTGCTCTAAACCATTGAGCTACTATGGCCAACATGCCGACATGACATTAAATTCTCTAACTGGCTCGTATATTTCCCGGTAGACCACTAGGGGTTCTCATATGCTATGAGACACGCACCTTTTGTGGCGACTTACTATGCTGTAAGTACTTAAGTCCCAGGCTTCATAGTTAAACAACCATATTTTATTTTAGGTAAATTGATTGAAATAATCAATTTTTCCACACTAGCTGTGTGTAGGCTAAGGATTGGATGAGTAGAGTGAGACTGAAAAATTCAATGTCATAGCCGGGATTTGAACCACGGATCTCCCGCTTTCCGTGCGGTTGCTCTAAACCATTGAGCTACTATGGCCAACATGCCGACATGACATTAAATTCTCCAACTGGCTCGTATATTTCCCGGTAGACCACTAGGGGTTCTCATATGCTATGAGACACGCACCTTTTGTGGCGACTTACTATGCTGTAAGTACTTAAGTCCCAGGCTTCATAGTTAAACAACCATATTTTATTTTAGGTAAATTGATTGAAATAATCAATTTTTCCACACTAGCTGTGTGTAGGCTAAGGATTGGATGAGTAGAGTGAGACTGAAAAATTCAACGTCATAGCCGGGATTTGAACCACGGATCTCCCGCTCTCCATGCGGTTGCTCTAAACCACTGAGCAGGTGGGGTTTAGAGCAACCGCACGGAGAGCGGGAGATCCGTGGTTCAAATCCCGGCTATGGCATTGAATTTTTCAGTCTCACTCTACTCATCCAAACCTTAGCCTACACACGGCTAGTGTGGAAAAATTGATTATTTTCATCAAGAGAAGTATTTTTTTAATGTTACACTACCACAAAAACACTATGGAAACTTTTTAAAACTAAATATTATTTCCGTAAATCATTGATTTGCAGTCAAGTATTGATATTTAGCAGGTATATATCAGTATTATATTAACTCTTGATGCCTGAATTTCGCACTCGCCTACTGCGGGTGTAGCATGCTTGCCAAACAACTGTATCTTCAGTAGAATCATTAAGATCTTTGGGATGCTCTCTATACATGCGGAATACTTAACATTTACAAAGCATAAACATTTAAACCGTTGGAAACTGAGAGTGAGACTGAAAAATTCAGTGCCATAGCCAGGATTTGAACCACGGATCTACTGGTTGCCGTCCAGCTTCTCTAACCCCTTGAGCTACTATGGCCAACGTGCCGACATGACAGTAAATTCTCCAACTGACTCGTATTTTTCCCGGTAAACCACTTAGGAGATCTCATAAACACATGAGACAACTTCCTTAATGGCGACATACAACGTGTAAGTACTTTAAGGCCCGGGCTTTGTAGTTAACCACTAAATTGGCCTAATAGTGGTTAACTATAAAGCCCGGGCTTTAAGTACTTACACGTTGTATGTCGCCATTAAGGTAGTTGTCTCAATTAATTGACCTAATAGTGGTTAACTATAAAGCCTGGGCCTTAGAGTACTTACACGTTGTATGTCGCCATTAAGGTAGTTGTCTCAATTAATTGACCTAATAGTGGTTAACTATAAAGCCCGGGCCTTAGAGTACTTACACGTTGTATGTCGCCATTAAGGAGGTTGTCTCATGTGTATATGAGATCTCCTAAGTGGTTTACCGGGAAAAATACAAGTAAGTTGGAGAATTTAGTGCCATGTCGGCACGTTGGTCATAGTAGCTCAAGGATTACAGCAGCTGGACGGCAGCCAGCACATCCGTGGTTCAAATCCCGGCCATGACACTGAATTTTTCAGTCTGACTCTATGTTTCCATACTTCAGCCTACACACGGCCAGTGTGAAAGAACAGTTAACTTCAATTTAAACCGTTGATTATTAATCTTAAATGAGAAGTATAATTTCAGTTTTCAAATATTCATACATGTGCTATTTTTAAGAATTTCATTTTAGTACAATAAAATCTGCCTAAAATATACCCCATATATTCCATTTCGGTAACCGTTAGCGTAAATAGCCCGATTTGAATGCATTACGTTATGTGTAATTGGTTACAACGTATTTTAAAAAGGTGGAATAATTTTCAGAGCAAATGTACTTGCATGGAATTTCTATGAAGCATAAAGTCATAAACTGCAATCTTTCGCCGAAAAGGGAAAAGAAATCATTAGCTCTCTCAACTGTCTTCCAACACACATGGCAAGGGTACAACTGTTTTGTAGTAAGTTCATTCTCAATTTCGTTCTTACAAGTGAACAAGTACGAGTGGAAGAAAACCGTGAACTTTGGTGATTTTCGAAAACAAATTAGTATGTACACAAATTCTTTAAAATGAGTTATAAATATAAGACCTTATAACTGGATGAAAAAATAAGGTTATTGAAGAACACGAAAAGAATAAACTTCCAGCTAAGGTATAAACTGTGTTGCTTAAAGTGTCAAAAACTCAGACTTATGAGATTTTGAAAAAGAAATAAAGCTTCCAATGGATGCAAAAAGTTTCAAACATCGCCAGAACAATGTTCTGAGTGATGCGTGTAGTGAAGCAAATTATGTTGATATGCAGACAGTTGCTGATTGGAAAGTGAAAATTGAAAGCAGACAAAGAAGCTAGGCGACAGATTACAATTATATATGTAAGTTGAACATTAACATTAGCATCGTGCTTCGTGCTCTGAGGGTAACATGCTAACCTCAGATTTGTATGAGACGTAAACGAACCTCAAGGCCTTATAGTAAAGGTAGCGGTTTCTCACGCCTGATACACAATGGGACGCTGACAACCATTGCAGTTAAAGAGCATCCGTTAATAAAACTTCAATTTAATTTGATTACTGAACCGGATGGCTGAGCCAATAGCGTAAGAGACGTATTTTGTAGGTTCCAGGTGCCATTCTCGTTGGATTGACCTCTTATCTTTTTATTTTCTGGTTTTCCCAGCTGTGTTGGATTAAAAGGGCATACGTTAATAAAACTTCAATTTAATTTGATTACTGAACGGGATGGCTGAGCCAATAGCGTAAGAGACGTATTCTGTAGGTTCCAGGTGCCATTCTCGTTGGATTGACCTCTTATCTTTTTATTTTCTGGTTTTCCCAGCTGTGTTGGATTAAAAGGGCATACGTTAATAAAACTTCAATTTAATTTGATTACTGAACGGGATGGCTGAGCCAATAGCGTAAGAGACGTATTCTGTAGGTTCCAGGTGCCATTCTCGTTGGATTGACCTCTTATCTTCTTATTTTGTGGTTTTCCCAGCTGTGTTGGATTAAAAGAACATCCGTTAATAAAACTTCAATTTAATTCGATTACTGAACGGGATGGCTGAGCCAATAACGTAAGAGACGTATTCTGTAGGTTCCAGGTGCCATTCTCGTTGGATTGACCTCTTATCTTCTTATTTTCTGGTTTTCCCAGCTGTGTTGGATTAAAAGAACATCCGTTAATAAAACTTCAATTTAATTCGATTACTGAACGGGATGGCTGAGCCAATAACGTAAGAGACGTATTCTGTAGGTTCCAGGTGCCATTCTCGTTGGATTGACCTCTTATCTTCTTATTTTGTGGTTTTCCCAGCTGTGTTGGATTACACACTACAATAAAATGTGGTATCTCTCGCTTTCTTCATTTTAATATCCATCATCTTCCAGGGTTCCAGGACTTGAGATCTGTGATAGACATGTAATTTAAGGAGACAAATATTTCTTCTTGGCACGAGACCTTCCGCCCACATTTGTCCCTTAAGACAAGGCTACACTGAAAATTCCAAATACTATAATAATAGATCTGCCATTAAGAAAACTTAGCCACATAATTAGAGTACCATTTCAAACTTGCATGCAAATTTTTATGTTACTACACCAAATTTTTCATTATTTATTAATAATTTTTTGTGAAAATCTTGTAAAAATTAAAAATGTTCTACGCGTCAAAAAATTTGCACTTTTAAGTAGAATTTTTACTTTCGGCTAGAACAGAGCAATTTTATAAGACCCACATTCTTATTTTTTTGGAATATTCTTGTAGCATTTGCTCTAAAAGTATTTTCCAAGTGTTAGCTCTCAAAAGTTTGAAAATATTAACTTTTTTATTCCTTAACACTCTATAATTTTCAAACCATCAGCATTAACAAAAAAGGAGGAATGTGAAGTTCCTTATTTACATATTATGGAGCTATCCTATAAGTTTCACCAATTTAAATGAAAAACTTTGACGCGTGAGGCATTTTGTATACTGAAAAGTGTTAGGAAATCCTTTCTTACAAAATTAACTTCAAAGTAATGTTTATTACATTTAACGACTGTTAAAGGTAGCCCGCCTCGGTAGCGTGGTGGTAGAGTGTCTGCCTCACGTTCAAGAGGTCCCAAGTTCGAATCACGGTCAGGGCGAGTTACCTGGATAAGGTTTTTACGGGGTTTTCCCTTATCCTGAAGGACGAATGTCGGGTAACTCTAAGCTGTATGGACCCTGGGCTCATTTGAGCATCATTTTACCCAATTCCATTCATCGTCCGATATGACTTAACGTTGGAGGACGTAAATTACAAACAAACAAACAAACAAAAAAACGAGAATGGCATCTGGGACCTTGAACGTTGTAATGTTAGAGACTTACTACGTTACTCCAACTACCACTTGATCTTGCCGCTCTTTATTAATATCTCGCCTATATCTACTCCTTTCTCTTATGCTCTTGGGTTTTTGTAGTACTGCTATTAATGGGACATTTTCGACAATGCCGAATGTGCTTGCGAAATGACAAATGCTGCTTGTACTCTTGTGTTTCCTCGAATAGCTGTGTTATCACTTGTACGTAATCAGTGATAGAGTATCCTGTTCGGAATCTAGCTTGTGCTTCTTCCGGAGTAAGATCTAGGTGATTGCTGATCATTTTGGGGAGTTTTGTATACAAGCTAATACTCGAGAAATAACTAAATGTCGACAGGAGCTCAAAAATAACAAGATATTACACTATTTGAGCCATATTAGACTCTCCTCGGAAACATAAAAGGGTTATTTAAAA